>JALRMI010000240.1:0-45792 GCA_026120165.1 Leptosphaerulina australis
GCAATTGCGCACCGTAGACTAGCGTTCCGCGACATCTACGGGCAGTCGATTAACAGCGTCCAAAATACCTTCCCATTTCACGGGCGGGTATACCGACAGGTGGTAAAACTCCTTAAAACCCTGAGAATTGGCAAAAGGTGGCCACTCGGTGGAGTAGGCCGCTCGGTGAGGAACCACGTTATTAGATATTTCCGGTCAATTTTATATGCTTCTATCAGGTCTTATTACCGGAAAACATTTTTATTTCTGAAGTGGTTGGGCGGCCAGTAGTCAGCGTTTGGGCCTGCATTCATAAACCTTTCACTTTGTATGGTGCGTAGAAATTTCATACCGAACGATGTGGCCTTCCAAAACATAAGTATTGCCAGCATTGAATACCAGTGCATGTTTATGCAGCTTACATAGGTGGATTGGTACAGACCCTTCATTTATTACGAATAGAGATTATGATACAATTGAGGGAAGCCTACCTCTAAGCAGACATGGATACTTTACACGATTAAAAAAATAATCTAGTAGACGAGATAAATCATACAAAAATAGCATCTACCTCGGAGCAAAAGATTAACTTCCTATTCCTTCATTTTTGTCCTAACCATGATAGCTCTAATAGTCACGTGATGGTGATCAGCGTGATCCTTCACAGCCCTCAGAAACATTTTCGTACTAAATTTTCAAGGGCGTCATTTTTGAAGCTTTTGAGCTGAAACTTGCACTCCCCTTGTATATTTTCACTAAGTTTGCAATGTATGGGTGTTTCGCAGAGCGAAATCGCAGCTAAACTACTCACGCTGACGCCAGTGACAGATGTGGCTCAGTCCTCGTTGTTGATTCGTTGAGCTTATTTATTTGCCGTGCGTATACATGATTGGTCAGATCGTAATCATTAGTCTTAATGCGTGAGTTATTCTGGAATGTTTCACCTGTGCCCATCATCACGAAGCACTGCGCCGGGGTTTGCCTGCCTGCATGCGTCGTCCAGGGTAAACAAGGAACACTAGTTAGTTCATGCGATGGAACCATACCTGTAAGTTGACACTGTACTGTACAAGAAAAATTTAAGCCATTCATTCCAGTCTTGAATATCCTTCACAGCCCTTCACTGTAATCCCTCTGGTGTGGTGCAGGATTGCTTCAAGTACGCTGAAGTTTTGTTTATATGCTAGAAAGAACGGTAATACAGCCGCAACTGGAACACACTTTCGGCCTGACAGCATGTATACAAGAGTTTGGGTCTCAAATTATGATTTTTCTTGAACTCGGGCTATCTTTCGGGTAACAATAACCCGAGAACACAGAGCACGACTCAGTCGCACTTGTGTTCAGGATCTGACATGCTGTCACCTCATGACTCATATGTAGGGGCAGCAAGATGATCATAGCATTTGTAGGGCTAGATCGGGACTGCGGGGGCCTGGTCTTTGACTGGCCTGCTTGTGTTAAGGTTTCTGTAACTGAAGTCATTGGAACCATGCTCGTGCACTGGTCACCGAAGCGAACATGCCGCTCGGCAAGACGAAAGATCAAAGCGGACCCTGCATAGGAGCGGGGCGGAGGATGGGAGCACCGTCGATCCGGGAGCGATACTTAGCGTGGGGTGAACTAGAGAAATAGTGTTCGTTTACTGAGTGGATAAAACAGAAACCCACCAATGTAGTATTCGAGATGATGGAACGAGAGTCTAGTTCATTATGTAAGATATCATTTCATTCATTAGCTTTTCGTAAGGCGCTACGATTACTTCAAAGACCAAACACCATTCTCCTCAATGATTTCGATTGGTCGGTTCTCGTCCAGCGACCTCCGTCCAGCTTCGAGGATAGCAGTTGTGGCAATAGTATTCTTGAGAGTAGGCAGCGGTCGCGCGTCGAGCTGTTCAAGTGTGACCTTGCCTTCGTTCAATAGATTGACGGCATCAATGAACTTCTCAAACGAAATGTATCCATAGCCGGTCTGGCCGGCAAAGTTGCCCTCCTCGTCAGGAGCGTACTTCATGTAAAATCTGACACACGTTAGTAAGCTGGTCGAGAGATTCGATGGTTTGGAAAACGTACGGGTTATACCAGAGCAGGCCAGTTTCGTCGTCAGTAACATCGTAACCGCGCTTCGCTTGGTTGACACGGATCTCCCCGGAGGAGGACATGTAATGGAAGTACTGATTCGAGTGGACACCAGCCTTTTGCGGCGCTGCCCAGCCAGCCGTGTAAACACCTGTTGCGCGCTTGCTTGGATCGTCCTTCTTCACCCAGTCTGTGAGCAGTGTGATTGTGTCTTCAGTAGCAGGGTCGCAGCCAAGGGTAGTCGCAATTCCCTTTGCTGCGCTTCCCATAACGCGAACGGGCTTGTAGTCAGGGACCATGGACTCGTTGATGTCGATGTGGTGGGAGTTGAGGTAGTATGAGATATCGCTGTCCTTTCCGGCCCAGGCCTTGAATGTCTCGAGCTGGCTCTTCGGTTGGCTCATGTATGAGTAAAAGTAGTTAAAGTCTCCAAGCTTCTGGGCCCTGAATCGTGCATCAGCGTAGGCAGGGTCGTAGCGCTTGTGGTGCTCAACGTAGACGAAGACGTTGTGCTCCTTAGCTTTGGCGAGAAGCTTCTGGTGGTGCTCAAGCAGCTTTACTGCTGGCTTCGTGATAAGAACGTGGATCCCGCGTTCAATGGCGTACAGAGCAATTGGGTAGTGAGTGGTGTCTGGAGTGAAGATGGTAACTTTACCACGTCAGCTGGTTTCTGCACCATGAAAGCGACCAACTCACTGGCGCTGCCCTTGGGAAGAGCGTCGATTGCGGTTTTATACGCATCGGGGTCGGTCTTGCCCTCCTTGGGGAACTCGTTGAACGATACGTCTAGACCGTTGTATGCCTCCGAGATGTTCTTCTGAAGGTGTTCGCCTGCAGGCTATCAACGTCTGGATATTTTTGCAATTCATGACGAATATACTTACGAATGGCAGGGAATTTGCCGCCAGAAACACCGACCATAGAAAGCTCACCGACCTTGCCGCGTCTTCGAAGGTCGAACAAAGTCAATCCTACAACACCGACCTTCTTGTCCGACTTCGATGCGCCGCCGCCCACAAATCCCGTCGTGTACTCTCCAGTACCGACCTGAGTTCGTCAGCTTTCTGTGTGAGTTCTGCTTGTTTCCAAGTTTGAGGTTCTAGCATCTCATTCTGCAATTGTATACAGCAATATGAGAGCTTCCAACACAACGCAAAGCTGCCGGCGGGCAGCTGCGCTCATGTGGGGTAACATACCATCAAAACTGCTGGCGGTGCCATGTTGTTGTTGCTTTGTCTTGTCCTTTGGGTGTAGAACGATTAATTGGGTTTCCCTTCAGCTCTGGCCAAAGTTTTTGAAGAGATAGAAGGTTTGCTGAGGCTGTTTCCGGGGAAAGCTTCCAGGTAATGCATAACAACACGTCGGCTTCGTCGGCGTTTGAACGGAATAATTTTGCCATCTCTTAGCACGACCCAGTGCATAGAGGGGCACGAGGGACTTGTTGAACCGCTGACAGATGCGCAGCATTTTGCCGTTTCCCGCGGCCGGCATGACGTTCGACTGGACTATGGTGTGGTAGCGGGGCGCATTTGGTCACTGTGGTGGTTCCAGAAAGCTTGTCGAAGCGGGGAAAGCTGCCCTTTTGATCTCCAACGCGTCAATTGCTCGTTCTAACGCGTCGAACATTCTGTGCACAAGCTGCTGTGACACGCGGAATTCTACATGCTCGTCGTGTTCTCAGGATGACGCCAATGCTTTCCCCAGGGCCAAGAGAATTGGGAAGTGACGCATGATGCACCCCACGCGAGTGTCTCAACGCTCATTGGTGGAGAAATTAGCCAAGTTTCTCCGTACTCCGAATCTCGAGAGACACCCCCATGCTGAGCCACTTCACCCATCATCCAGAACCCTGCCACAGACGGGAACCCTCCCACACGACATGAGACGATTCAGTCACCCCACAGCAAATGGGCCCGCATTTCGCGTATTTGTCTCCCAAAAGCCACCAGGCGGCCCCAGATTCGGCACGCGATTCGCTGTGGCCTCTGCAGTCTCCATAGTATTACTCTGCTCAGCGAATGAAAGGCCTTCTTTTGACGAGACGTTGACTCTCTTAGGGTATTGAACAAGCGCGACTAAAGGTGGGACATCTTTGGGCTCTGTCGGTCTACTTACGCCGACGATTTCGCTGATATATTAATGCTGACCGAGCCCATACATATCTATTGATACTGATTCTCTTCTTTCTTGTTTTTGTGTGCCAGTCTCTGATACTCGGTCTGTACCTGTCATAACCCTTAATCATGTCTTCTAACGGCAATGGCGTCAAGAAGGAGCGTACACCTCTGCGTGCAGGTGTCTACTCTCCCACTATGACTTTCTTCGACCCGGAAACAGAAGAATTGGATGTACCAACAATCAAGAAGCATGCCGTCCGCCTTGCTGAGGCCGGTCTTGTTGGCCTCGTTACCATGGGATCCAATGGAGAAGCAGTCCACCTTTCCCGTGCAGAGAAGCAAACAGTCACACGAGCAACTCGTGAGGCTCTCGACGAAGCTGGCTACCAGAATGTCCCCGTTATCGTCGGTGCTTCAGAACATGGTATCAAGCTCACCATCGAACTCGCTAAAGAAGCAGAGGCGGCCGGTGGTGAATATATTCTCACTGTTCCTCCTTCCTACTACCGCTACGCCATTGATGAAGAGGCGATTGAAGAGTACTTCACCAAAGTCGCTGACGCATCGCCTTTACCTATCATCATTTACAACTACCCTGGCGCCGTTTCCGGAATTGATATTGACTCCGATCTATTGATCAAGTTGGGCAAGCACCCCAATATTGTCGGCACAAAGTTCACCTGCGGTAGCACTGGAAAACTGACTCGTGTTGCATATGCACTCGATGCTGTGTCCACGAAGAGCACAGGTAGCGGTTACATGGCACTAGGTGGTATTGCGGACTTCACAGCACAAACAGCTGCATCCGGTGGTTCAGGTATCATTGCCGGAGGCGCCAACGTGATTCCAAAGACCTGTGTGAAGGTATGGAACCTGTGTACGGAGGGCAAGCTTGAGGAGGCTTTTGAGCTGCAGAAGAAGCTGAGCAAGGGTGACTGGGTGCTTACCAAGGCTGCGATCCCGGGCACAAAGTCAGCAATTCAGAGTTACTTCGGCTATGGTGGATACCCGAGGAAGCCGTTGAAGAGGCTGTCGAAGGAGAAGACTGATGCTGTTGCAGAGGGCATCAAGGAGATTATGGAGATTGAGAACAGCTTATAGGCCTGTGGTATTAGCACATGACATGCTTATGATCTGGGAGGCTGAAGCTCAAAATGTTGGTTATGCATTATGAAGCTTGCCATGTACATAGTCATCGAATAACCAAAGATGGTTCAAGGGCATTAAGACGTTCGCTTGTCGAGTGATAAAGCTAAATACCGGACCTGGCTCCAAGTCCAAGGGTCCCCTCATAGTTAAGCAAATGTCACATTACGGAGAGGACATAGGCCTTACTCGACAAAGTATCTATTGTGTGAAACAGTAGATCGTTTTCTACGTGTGCAGGACACCCATCAAGGAACATCCACAAGTCGCATAACGTGCATTTTTACATTACCATCCTTCATGTCTATGTCTACCATACGGGCGACTGAGTCTAGGCCTACTCGCTTCATCACCCCAATACGGCAAACTAGTCCGAAGAGCAAGGTGCTCGCTCTCGGAACTAGGACCACACCCGTAGAAACCGTTGCCACCCTTTTCTAGTCGATAGAATGTTCTCAATACATTGCCAGAAGATAAGTGCAAGGCGCCCAAACATTGCAATGAATGTTTCTTGAACAGTTCTCACGTGAACTCTACGCGTAGGCTCACACAGACATTACATGCTACGAAAATGCTGACTCGGCATCTACGACAGGCAAAGGAAACGTGCAGAACACGCTAGTCTATCAAAAAACTAGATTTGACAAATGCGAAATGGGAAGTAGGCTACCGTCGGGATTGTGAGGTATTTAGGTACATTGAAGACAGCAGTTTGTTGCAAATGATTCCAGTGTTACTGGCATAATATTTTTCGTATGCATAGTAAGCAGCGACGCCGGACTTCACGATTGGTAAATGCGTGAGGGGTAAATTGCCAAGAGTAGAGAAGACTATTAATGAGTGAGAACTGAGAGGGGTTCTACAGAGATGTTCTTTGTAATGCCGGTAGTATGTCCCAGGTGCCATTAGATCCAGCTGATTTCTGTATTGGTCCATTCATGTTTTCATTAGAGCAATATCACATGATATCAACCTCAACAAGTAGATCTCGAACGAAGAATTTGATTTTGAAGATATGCGTAATCTGCCTCTTAAAAGTGGCGTTCAAATGGTATCAATTGCTTTCCCTTGTAAACAAATCCCTTTCCAAACTTGGTATCTCAAACATGAAAGACTCCGCTTATCCAAGCATGCCTATGGCTTCAAAGGTGCGTTGCCCATTAAATATACAACGCATGTCGTTATCGTATCGTACATTCCGGCTCCTTTCGTGCGTTTTAACCAGGGGGTCAGATGGCAAGGCCATTGCCTAGACTTGTCCATCGGTACAGCGAAAGCACTTCTCTGCGTTTTGCAGGCGTCATTTCCCGTGCATGGCCATGGCCTTTGATTTGCGCTAACGTTGAAATCATAACTTTTCGGAAGTTTCTCTGCAGGCTGTGTCAGTAATACGCTTCTGCAGACAATCACATTTGAATCGCGTACCTGATATTCGGTATTCAGTGTAACGACAGCGGCCTCGTGCGCTCGGACAATGATCTCGCAAGCCCTGATGACTCCATCGTTGGTCTCAACGGACAGCTTGTCTGCTAGCAACAGTAGAATAAGACTTCCTTGCAGCAGGTACTGAAATACTGTTAGCGAGAGAAGTGTTTTTGGAGAAACGGCCGCTTACCATGCCAAAGAAATACGGCATAAAAGAAAGGTCAGGATCCAGATCCAGGATTTCCTCAACTGCGTGTGCGGCGGATATAGCGTTTGACGTGGCTGCAAGGAAGGATGGCGAACATATCCACATGTTATCGTCTTCAAGGAGCGCGACAGGGTCCCACTTCCCATGCAGCAGTATGTGCAGAACATGCATGATATGCGTTGCGTATGCTGCAACCTTACGCGTCTGGTGGATCCATTCCATTCGTACCGGGTCAGGTGTACCGTTGGCCTGGGTAACGTCGTCGTTCTGCCCACAGCCATGCTGAGCCTTGAAGTCTTCGATACTGTATGCATAGCTTTCGAGTTGCCGTGTGATCTCTGCCTCATGTAGCTCCCAAGATGTACGTTGTCCGAACCTGGGGTGGTTCTTTTGCGCGTTCAGGTCTACAATGTCGCCCAGGATGGTCATGAGTGGGAGGAAGAATCCAAAGACATCATGCGAGGTGCATTGGAAGTCAAGACCCTTCTTACGTGGTGCCGGGGGGCCTGTGTAGAACTCGCCGGCTTGCCAAACTGTGTCTTGAACAGGCTGGAAGAGATCCTCACACTCATTATCCAGCATTGCCAAGGGTCGATTGTAGCAAAGGCCCAGATGGCGATCGATCATATACAACAGCCACCACAACCTTCGTCTCTCCTCCTTCATCTCCTCGACAAGCGCTGCGGTTGGTGTGCCTACGTCTATCTCGCCGTTGTCATTTGTGTGTCCGTTGCGTTCTTTCGGTTTATCTGATGGCAGTTCTCGTCCCAACTTGAGTTCCCGTGCTAGCGACCATGCTGCATTCCACCACCGAAGTGACGCCGCCTTGTACTCGCTCGCCGAAGTTACTACTCCTAGGTTGAGATATGTCGCTACATCATCGAGATTGCTAGTAGGAGGCATAGCACCATCCATTCGTCCATCGTATCGCCCTATTGTTCGTTCAACGTTGAAGGAATCGTGTACTGCTGAAGTAATCCCACTGCGACCAGGGGAAAACCCATGTGATGAGGGCGAATGAACCAGGGGTTTGAGCAAATCGATCGTCAGTTTCCACAGCTTCTGGCATATGATGGCTCTTGCCGAGGGCGAAGAAGTCAGATAGGTGGCTTCGCTGGTCTGCGCAGAGACCCAAAGTATGCTAGCAAGCAAAGCAGGGCTGCATTTCCTTGGCTTGTGCTGGCGTAGGAACGATCGTTTTCTGAACACAGTGCCTAGAATGTATGGTGACACCGGCTCCATGAAGACTGATGACGAGCTTTGGAAGTAGAACTCCAGGAGGTCACATGCGGTTGAAATGCTCATGATAGTGCCCAAATGTGGGATTAGGGGCTTCAGAACTGGGTATCGGCAGGCAATTATACCAGCTTGTGATGAGTTGACGCTTACTCCAGATTGCGGTGAGCCAGTGTCTGCAGAGCCATAGCTGTGCGGTGGCGAAGATGGATGAGCTGCATGGAATGGGAGTGGATACCCTACAGTGGCATATCCGGGTGGCATTTGCGCCATCCCGTTGATGGCGTATATGAGTTCCTCAGTGCGTGGCATGTCTGGATGCATGGAGCCTAATAGCAAGGGGTCGATCATCATGTGTGTGACTGGCGGATTGAAAGGAGCACCTGCCTGTACATTAGTGTACATTCAGAAGGACTCTCGTTGGTGTCCCAAGTTTACCGGGGTTGAAGGTTTGCCATTCCCCTGAAGGTGGATTGTGCAAACTGTTCTTACTGCTGGGAACGAAATGCTGCGCCACTGGTGTTGGTTCCGACTGTGACCAACCTTCATCTTCGATCTCAGCCACAACACCAGGCCTCTCGAAGATACTATTTGACGCAACCTGGAGTTCGTTCGGAGTCTGTGGGCTGCGTGATGCAGCCGCCTCTGCCTCCCTTTGTTTCTGGATATGTCTCGGTACCTGGTCCAGTCAGCACCATGAGCCTGCTCTTAGTGATCAAGACCCAACCTTTCCTCGTCGTTTCTTCTCCCGGTTGTACTGGCAAACATATTCAAGTTCTTCGTGATGTCAGTCTTGCTCCAAGAAACAAACGATCCACAAAGTACCTATACATCTGGAGCATGGCGATTGGCCTATGAAGAACAACACAGTCAGCACTTGTCTTCCATGCAGATGTGATTCAAGTACCATTACAACGAGTTCGCATACGGTGGCAATGATCGCATGCTCTGCTGACCCTTCTCTTCACTGCTGCCGAGCCTCTACGCTCTACCTTGGAAATCTCGAGTGCTGTAGGTTCCATCATGACAACGTCGACCAGTCGAACGTAGGATTGATCAGAGTTGAGGGAATACTCTGGGGAAGACTGATCATGCGATGGTCGAAAGCATATGTGGGCCTCCGATCAGAGAGCTGCCGAGGGAACTGTCTCCGAGTATAGGCCCTGGTCGGGAAAAAGACCGTGCTTCCAAGGTCGGTGTCACCTGCGCCTTGACAGTTCCATGCGTTCGAGAAGCGAGGTCAGCCTGCCTACGAAAACCCAGCATACGTAACCACTAATACCAGTAGTGTTTTCATATGATGTGGCTCGTCAATCCTGGAGCATTCGCTGTTAGTACAAGTTAGGATGCATTCATCCGCTGATATTAGCCTAAAGTCGAAGGCCCTGCAGGACGAAGCATGTTCGGCTAGTGCTATTTCCCGTTGCTGCTTGTCGCTTCCACCCAACTTGCCACCGTGTGCCTGGCTCTACCCCAGGTTGTGGCTTCGACAGCATCATTATTGCAACAGCTTTATTGACGACCTTGTCCTTCCATTGACCCGGAAGTCTGGTCACGAGCCAGGCGGTGAGTTGCGCTGGGATACGCAATTGGCAGCCTGAAGTCGTTCTTTTCCTGTTTTGAAATTCTAGAAGCGTTCAATCACCGAAGTGGCAGACGTCAGGGCGCTAGAGCAATGCGGTCATGAAACAAAATCACCGCACTGTCACTGTATACCATACATGCCGTGAATCTAGCCAATCAAAGCTGCGGCATATCGCAGCGTTGGAAAGAAATCAGCTATTTTTGTCTTAAACACTAGCTGAATCGCCTTGACAGTTTGCGGTTATCTCTCGAGAATTGGTCCATGAGCGTGCACTTGTTGAATTATATCGTGTGCCACCGCCTTCGCCCCTACTCAAGGGTTACGCCGAATGGCTTCATGCTATATCCACGTGTCGACCATGAACCTAACACGTGCTTGTCCCGGCCCTGTCGCTCAAAAGATGTAATCACATCGAGAATGAGGTCAAACACACAAACATCATATGCCAATGGGTGAATATTGAATCCAAGTTCATCATATGCACGGCAGTAATCCTTTGGGAGGGTTGTTCTGTAATAGCGTATCATCTAATACCCACTTGCACTTGCGTGGTCCAATCACGAGCGTCCGACTGCATACATCGGTTCCCAGAGTTTTTGTAAGGCCTACTCCTCAGGCTTGAGCCGTTCATAAGCACCCAGTGCTGGGCGGTTCCCACCAGAGATCCATATGAAACGGTCCGCGGCAGGGGCATGCATCCACTCAATGCTCTGATCGGCGCGCCACTGCTCGAATTGCTTCTCATCAACAGAGTCTTAAGTCGTCGCATATACGCAATCAAAAGCGAGCGCATTGACTGCGCTGGTGGGCCGTGAACTGGTTCGTGCTGCACAGTCCTTACACCTGGAACACTCGGTACATGGACTTCGAGGGGCGATGATGGAGCTGCTATACAGCTACTGCAAGCCCTAAGCACGAGGACATGCACGGCTAACATGCATGCCGAAAGGAATCTCCACGTTTCCCCTCGCAACATGGATGCATCTTAGATGCAGGAGATGCGGCCCGAAGCTCTTACATTGGCCGGCTTCTTACACCTCTCTTGGAAGGGGCATGCGGTAGGCTGGCGGTAGGCTGGCAGCATTCAAGGTCGGTCTGTGTCATCACACGGGTCTAGGGAGACACTCTACTTTGAGACAAGCGAGCCTCGGAGATTGGACTATATACGGTTAGGTCGCGGCTCGCCTTAGCGCCACAAAAGCCCCACAGTTGATCTAACATTCCCCACAAATCCTAAGATGTGGCTCTTCCAGTTCACCACGAGCGCTTCTGCTATGTTTTGCTTCATGCGGTGGGGCTGACGTTGTCCCAACCACCTGTATTGTCTGCACCATCGGATCTCCGCATCTTGCAGTGCTCATTGTGCTCGAGAACCGATTTGTAGGCTCAGTAGGCTGTGACGTGGTAGACACATCCTTAGTTGCTAATTTCCTGGCCTGTCTGAGGTTTCGCATCTGTACCTGGTGCCTGGCGACCCACAGGCTGCGATCACTATGCAACGATATCTGTGACTGGAGTATACAAGGAAGGTATATCCACGCCTATCTCCTCAGCGACCATAACGCCAGGACGCATCAGGACAAGCAATCTATACTTTACAGGTTAGCTCGGTTCAACGGATATACCCTAGACGCCCATTCAGTACCTCGTACCTTATAACTATTTGTTATACCCTACACCATGTAGGGAATACCATGTACTCGCCCAAAGTGAGGAGGTTGTTGACACTGAGCTTCTTGCAACTAGTGCGGCTGCGGGTCTGGCACCTTTATAATCGCTGACATAAAACATCATGAGCCAGTCACAGAGCAGACCTCAAGTAGACGAACAAAATGTGGCAACCCCAGCGGTGGACGCCGCCACTAACTGGACGGCCGAGATCATGTATCATAGTGTTCATCGCATTTTCGCAGGGGTAGGCTATAATGCTTGTAATAAGACTCGTGCGGGTTCACGTGTCGATAAAATGATAAGTCGCGAAGATATAGGAGAAATCTGATCAGTGCTCACCATGCGTTAGATCCTACAAGCCACCAGCCACAGATGCACTAGAGCCACAATACCTCTGCGTTCACGAAGATATCACACAGACATCTTCAGTCACTAACAACCATTCTTGTCCTAACAAGACAGGTTTCGGCGAGGGATTCTGGATAAGGCCCCGACTATGACTCCAAGGAGGAAGATATGTTAACCGGGAACGGTGATGCGCTCCAAGGTTTGCCACGTTGTTACCATGAGTAAATCCAACGGAGGCTGACACTGTGGTTGCGGCCAACCTCCGACAACTGCCATTAGTTGCAAATTCACACTCCGAAACTTAACGCTTCTCCAATGTCTCAGATAGACGGGAAGACAGTGCGCCATACTCGACTACGTACCGACGCCACCTATCTGGGGTGTTTCATCGTTATAAAACCAAAAGCTGGTCACACACGAACCATCTAGTTGGATTTTGGATCGAATCAACCATGGAACACAAGCTCAACCTCGATCCCAGGGATCAAGTTCAAGTTCTCGCTATTCCCGAACGTGTGATGTTCTCAAAGGGTCGGACCAACACTGTATGTGTAGCAAATAGTAATATGTACCAGACAATATACGGGCACGGTGCAGATTACAGACTCGATATGATCAATGCTCAACATGCTGCTCCACCATTGCTAAACCAGACTTAAATTCGAATCACTATGTTCTGGTAAGGCAAGAGGCCAATGAAGACGACCACTTTAGATACCAAGTTTATTCCATCACTGCACCCTCAACAACTGCACATAGACACTCAGCAGTCATAGCCTCCTATCAGAACTCCTTTGAATATCTTTATATGATCTGGAATCCCATTTACTACTTTGCTGCCGCCATGAAGGCTGTCAGGTTTTGGAACACAGTGCTTACTTGCCAGACTTCTCTGCATCTGCTTTCATGCCAGCCTGCACCCACTTGCGAGACTCTGTGGCGACCTGTTCCATCTTGGCCTTGTCCTTTAGTAGTTCTTTGATTGTGTGCTTATCGGGCACATGGCGTCCTTTCTCAACACCGGGTCGCTTGGCCATACGCTCCTCCCATGCCTTGAGGTTTGGGAACTCTTCGATATCGATGCCTGCCCAGCCGGCTGCTGTAACCCAGCCCCAGTGCGCGATGTCTGAGAAGTGTGAACATGGATTCAAGAATGAATGTGGCAGAGCGGCTTCAACGGCCTGGAGTGGCATACAAAGAAACCAGAAAGACTAGAAGAAAGAGCACTAACCTGCAATGGTGCATTTCTCGCCCACTAGGTACGGTCGCTTGTCAGATGCAAGATGTTTGTCAAGCACGGAGTATAGGCGGCGCGCCTCGTTCGTATATCTGTTGACCCCGTACTCGATGTGCTCAGGGGCATAGCGACTGAAATGATCTAGATTGCGAGTCAGATTCACCCGTTCAAACAGTTACACTGTATGACAGTGGGAGTTTTATCCAGGCTTCTGCGTCCACCATTTTTCTGGATTTCTCTGTCAAGATCATCTTCATTCAAAGCGGAGAAGAGCAAACATTCCGATTCATGCACCTGAGCAGACGAGACTCGGATGTCCCAGACATTAGAAGCCGAAGCTCTGGGGGTCTGTGCTTCTATCCTCAAGAAGTTTTTGGTCCTTATAAACTCCCCGCTCGCATACTCTGATCTTGAATGATGCTCTAATACATCCCTATCTCAACAATGATAGAATGTACTTACTAGCCTGACCCTGCATGGGACCCACACCAGCATTCTGGAAGAACAACCAGTTGTTTGTCTCATAGTACTCCCGGCTGCCCTTGGGAAACGAGATTTTGTACTCGGTATCGTAGCGTTCGACGAGATACTGCATAATACTTCCGGACTCAAATAGGTTGATTGTCTGGCCATCGGTGAACTTGTCGGTCAAGGCTGGAATGCGTCCATTGGGGTTGATAGCGAGGAACCAGTCTTCCTTCTGCGTATTCTTGCTGATGTCAATTTTCTCTACTTTGTAGGGAAGGCTGTGATTGTCAGCATGGAACACCCACAGGACCTGACGACGTAGACATGACCCTGAGGCTACTACTCACCCAAGCTCCTCTAGAGTAATGGAGATTTTGATGCCATTGGGTGTCTGTGTCGTGTACAATACGAGATCTGATCCTTGCGATGACATGATGGAAGATGATGGCTTTGTAGTGTGCGTTGGAGATATACACAATCACCTCATGATAGCCAGATGTTTTATGTTATGATGAAGTGGGGTTTAAAGAGGGGTCATGACGAACTCGGAGCTTGCTTAGAAATAACAAGCCACCATACTATGTTTACCTCGCACCAAATCACTCGGGCGACTTAATGGATGAGCACGGTCTCTTTTTAACGCTGGTATTCTGAGAGTAGCAGTATCTAGAGAATTGAGGCGCAGACAGTAGTCGCACAACTGTCCGGCTCGTTCTCGCCTAACCCTTACAGATTGTCAAAAGTATGAGATATGCGCTTGCTCAGCCTATCTTCAAGGTCATACTTCCTGTGAAGATAGTCTTTACGAATAAACACCCCAGTAAAGTCACAATGTACCTACGACAGTACGTCAGACTGTGAGCTCGGTATATCAGCCCAGGCGAGAGTTTCTTACTTATATGGGTTCAGTGCAAAAGCTCAGAAAGATGAGAGACTTCTTTTTACCTAATGAATCTGGAATGGTGTTTAGGCGGTCACAATATTAGACAACTCATAATTGCAGCACGTGATGCCAAGCGCGCCACTAGATTGAGCTTGACTTTACTTTGCCGTGCCGCGACGCTTTTGTGCAATACCCCATCGACACCAAATACCTCTCAGTAGATATGTCGTGGCGCAACCAGGGAATCACCGGCTCGAACAACATTCCGCTTGGTAATCGCCGACGTTTCGGTGGTGACGATGATGCAGGAGGCTACAATCCTTCTGCGCCTGCGGAAGGTTTGTCTGAGTTGAAGCGTGGGCGCAGCCCAGAGCGAGGTAAGTTCACAACGCTATCGTCTATCAGAAATACCTAACAACAGCTTTGCAACAGCAGTGGATGGCCCCAGACAGCGCAAGAAGCGCAATCGGTGGGGAGATGCTAGTGAGAACAAGGCAGCTGGTTTGATGGGTTTGCCCACCGCCATCTACTCGGCCATGACTACAGAGCAGCTTGATGCCTACACCCTGCATTTGCGCATTGAGGAGATCACGCAGAAGCTGAAGATCAACGATGTGGTGCCAGCAGATGGTGACAGGTATGTACCAACGCCCTCAGTCAAACACTACCATACTAATTGCAGCAGGTCTCCGTCGCCGCCTCCTCAGTACGATAATTTTGGTCGTCGTGTCAACACGCGCGAGTTCCGTTACCGCAAGCGCCTCGAAGACGAACGCCACAAGCTCGTTGAGAAGGCGATGAAGACGCTTCCTAACTACCACCCGCCTGCCGACTACAGGAGGCCTACTAAGACACAGGAGAAAGTCTATGTGCCAGTCAATGACTACCCGGAGATTAACTTCAGTACGAAACTAACCCCTCTAACTTTCCTTTCTCAGTCCCCTACAACCCTAGCCTTTGTCTTGACCGGCGTGCTCAGATTGCTTGGTGCTTATGCGCATCTGGCGAAGCCTGCAGTATAGCTCTGTCACTAACCCTACACATCCTTACTCATACAATTCTTGATCATACACTAACCACAGCTTTTTGCACTAACAGTTGGTTTACTTATTGGACCTCGTGGAAATACTCTCAAGAAGATGGAGTCTGAATCTGGCGCGAAAATCGCGATCCGTGGCAAGGGCTCTGTGAAGGAGGGTAAAGGACGATCTGATGCAGCTCATACAAGCAACCAGGAGGAAGACTTGCACTGTTTGATCATGGCAGACACTGAGGAGAAGGTCAACAAGGCCAAGAAGCTCATCCACAATGTCATTGAAACGGTAAGTTGTACAAACCACGTAAAAGCCCCCATACTGACGAGTGACAGGCCGCTTCTATCCCCGAAGGCCAGAACGAACTGAAGCGTAACCAGCTCCGTGAGCTCGCCGCTCTCAACGGTACCTTGCGCGACGACGAGAATCAGGCCTGTCAGAACTGCGGCGAAATTGGTCATCGCAAGTACGACTGCCCTCAGAAGCAGAACTTCACTGCAAGCATCATCTGCCGTGTCTGTGGCCAAGCTGGGCATATGGCTCGTGATTGCCCTGACCGTAAGGTTGGACAGCCGTGGCGCAACGACAACCGCTTTGGCAGCGACCGTCCCCAAGGCCGCATTGGGGGTGCTCCCGAAAACGAGCTGGACGCGTTCTTGTCCGAGATGGGAGGCGGCGGTCAGTCTCGTGGAGCCATTGAATACAATGGTGGTGGGGCTGGCGGTGACAGCTACGGAGGTGGCGAGCGTAACCTCAAGCCTTGGGAGCGTGGCCCGACTGGTGGCGCTGCACCTTGGGCACGCAACGATAGCCGTGGTGACCGTGGTGATAGCAACTCAGCTGCTCCTCCTCCCTGGGCTGGTGCCGGTGCTGGTGCTGGTGCTGGTGCCTCCTACGATCAAAGTGGCGGCTATGGTAACAGCAGTGCCGCGCCGTGGGCCTCTGCCGCTCCAGCCGCTGGGGCTTCGTATGGCTATGGAAACTATGGAGCTGGTTATGATCAGACTGCTTCTGGTTCGGGTTACGGTGCTCCTGGTTATGGCGCCCCTGGTTATGGCGCTCCTGCGGCTGCCGCTGGCCCCCCTCCTGGTTTGGGTCCTCTGTTTCAAAACTACGGATCTGCTGGAAGCCCACCTCCTCCACCCCCGCCGCCGCCATCTGGCTCGGTACCACCGCCTCCTCCGGGCGATGTCCCTCCTCCACCTCCGCCTGGCGATGTTCCTCCTCCGCCCCCACCCCCCGCGTGAGCAGCGCACAAGTTCTAGCTTATTTGTAGTAATATCTGGGATCAGGGTGGTTGGGTTGCTTGGTACAAAAGAAATACTTACAATCTAACGGCGCGTAGTTTCCCGTAGTGCGCAGACTGGTACCGAATGATCGTACTCAAAAGTTCTGTCTAATCGCGGGTAAGCGCTTCTTGAATAAATTCAAATCGGGAACCTGTCCTATATTTATTGTATGATATCCTGCTCATAGAACCTTGTTGTCGTGAAAGATGAACCTGTGACAGTCTACTATTCTATCTCTGTAAATTAAACTCTCAGGCTATAGTTTTCAAATGTAGGTTGAAGCTTTGAGCCTCAGTGACGTTATGTTGTAGATGCCAAGCCGGCGCCTTGTGCATGAAAGATGGGCACATGCATATGCTCCCCCACAACTCCAAACGGTTGACAGCCTTCGATCACTGGACACCTTCGCTTCCACACCATACTCGCGATCTTGGTAAAATCTCTGGTTTGAGAAGTAACGAAGGGCTTGATTTGAAACCTCGCCTGAGCAGGCAGTCGCTGCGACGACTGTGACACGCGAGCTTGCTAGCCATGGAGAAGATACGCGTTAGCAAGGTAAGCAGGTTACCCCGCTTGGAATACAAACAACATACTGAGAAGAATCAGGTTGAAGATGTCTACCTCTTGCGCAGAGGTATTCGCTTTGACGGCACCCTACATCTCATGCCCCACCATATCGTCTTCAGCTACCTACCGAAACTGCCCGCCAACGCTTCGCCAGACGCAAAACCGCCCCGGCAAAAGGAAGTATGGATTACATATCCTATGATCAATTACTGTTGCTTGAAATCCTGTCCACCGGTTGTGCGTCAGCAACCGTCTATCCGCATACGATGCCGCGACTTCACCTTCTTCGCATTCTTCTTTCCAGACGAGAAGAAGGCTCGCAATGTATACGACAGTATACGTGCTTTATCTTGCAAGATAGGACGCCTTGATAAACTGTTGGCATTCAGCTACCAACCGAAGCCTCCGGAAGATCAGTTCAATAGTTGGAATATATACGATGCACGAAGAGAGTTTAAACGCCTCGGGATCAGTCCCAAGGATACGGAAAAAGGCTGGCGAATATCCGAAATAAATGTGGAATACAAGGTGAGTAGTCTTAGTCACAGCTTCACTAGCAAACGAAGGGTATTGATGAGTAGAACAGTACTCAAAGACATACCCTGCTCTTATTGCAGTCCCTTCGAAAGTTTCGGACAGTGTGCTCAGATACGCTGGCGCATACCGCTCGAGACAACGTATACCAGCGCTGGTATACCGACATCCACTGAACAACTGCTCCATAACACGAAGTTCGCAACCAACACCCGGTATCACGGGAAATCGAAACCCCCAGGATGAGAGGCTTGTTGCAGCTATATGGGCTACGAATCGTGGATGGAACCCTGCACCAACCCCAGAAGCTGCAGGCTCTGTTTCGGACCTTGCCATCGAGAATGGATCTAGCGCTCACAGCTCTTTCGTGGGTGTAGTAGACGCCGATGCCACCAACTCTGGGAGAACTATTGCGGACGATCTGAGCGGGTCTGCCGAGTCTGATGACAATGTTCCTAGAGTCTATGGTGCACAACAAAGGAATCTTATCGTCGACGCCCGGCCGACGGTAAACGCATATGCAATGCAGGCAGTCGGATTGGGTTCAGAAAAAATGGACCATTACCCTGGAGCAGAGAAAGCGTATCTCGGGATCGACAATATCCATGTTATGCGAAAGTCACTGAATACGGTCATTGAGGCCTTGAAGGAATCAGATCTCACATCCTTCCCCCCAAATCAGCAGCTACTAGCGAAGAGCAACTGGGTCAAACATACTGCCAACATTCTCGACGGCGTCGCACTAATAGCTCGCAGAGTTGGTATCATGCACTCACACGCTCTAATCCACTGCTCAGATGGGTGGGACCGCACAAGCCAGCTAAGCGCACTGAGCCAGATCTTGCTCGACCCGTACTACCGAACAATGGAGGGGTTTATTGTGCTTGTTGAGAAAGACTGGCTATCTTTTGGCCACATGTTCCGGCACCGAACTGGCTTCCTTAGCCACGAGAAGTGGTTCTCGATTGAGAATGAACGTATAGAACGCAAGAATGACGGTCAGGGAGGTGGGAATGCCTTCGAGAACGCATTACGTGGAGCAAAAGGCTTCTTCAGCCGGCAAAACGAGTCCGATGAATCGCTGAATCAGCTACCAGAAACAAACAGTACAGAGAACGTTGCAGATGTATCTGATGCTGCAGCTGCAAGACCATCGAGCAAGATCGGTGCTGCTGAGGAACACCGAATCACCAAAGTTAATGAGTTATCACCCGTCTTCCACCAGTTCCTCGACTGCGTATACCAACTTCAGTACCAGCACCCTACACGTTTCCAGTTCAGCGAACGGTTCCTGAGAAGATTGTTGTACCACCTCTACTCGTGCCAGTATGGTACTTTCCTGTTCGACAACGAGAAAGAGCGCGTGGAAGCCAAGGCAAAGGAGCGTACCAGGAGCGTATGGGATTACTTTCTTTGCCGGAAACAAGAGTTCCTGAACCCCAGGTACGATCCCGAGATCGACGACTCAGTAAGGGGCAAAGAACGCATGATATTTCCACGCAAAGGCGAAGCTAGATGGTGGGCTGAATGCTTCGGGCGTACAGATGATGAGATGAACCTCTATGGCCCTCAACTACCACCGAGTCTGACACCTCAGACAAGTAACGCGTCCAACGGACGGAGTGGAGCGAACACTCCGTTACGACAAGAGTCTATCGTTACTGGCACCGAGACGGCAGAAAGCGCAACGGGTGCAGGCACCACCGCTGATCTACCACCCACACATGCAATCGGAGAGCGGTCGAGCAGCGCATCAACAGCTTCACCGACACCTTTTGATGCAGCAGCGGCTCTTGGGCACGATCTGCGGCAAGGTCTCGTAGCAGGTATAGGGAGATTGGGTATTGGCGGCAATAGAGAGGCGAGCCCCAGACCTAGTGCGGATTCGAGCAGGCTGGTGCCAAGGCTGGGTGCAGACACGAATACACATAACGATAAGGAGGGGAGCCGGAGTAGAAGCAGTGAGACGAGAGGTGAGATGGAAGTGGAAATGCAGTGATGCAGCAGCACTTGGGGGCTGTGGCCTTCCTGCAGTCAGCGAACAAGACGTATTGAACGTACAACAGACAGATATGGCAGCGTGGGGCTGAAGAATAACGAAATGATGATACCCACTAGATACCGAGTGCTACGTCTCATGCAATTACAAGAACAGTGGGTAATTGTAGTGATATTCGGTCTGCAGCTTTTTTTTAGAGTGTGATACACTGCCCCGTAAGACAACAAGGAGACATGCAACCAAGAGAACAGTGCTGTCGCACCTTAGCCATGAGCAATAATTCAACAAGTGGAGTTAGAGTTCAAGCTTTCCGATTAGTTTCGCCACTCCGTGTTGAAAGTTGAGATTGCACAGTACCCACAGTGACATGCAGCAGACACTATTTTCCACCTTAAGCAGATCCAACCTTGTATGCTTGACACGACATTCCAACGATATCTCCGCCAAAAAGCAAGCACATACCGCATCGCACACAGCTGGAACCGATGGACATATATGAGAAGACAGCCGGTATCATAATACTCAGACTGAGCTCTTCAACAAGTTTCATCGCCGATTAGACGGAAGTATGGGAGCCGCGAGTGGATTATCAAGACCGTGGAGAGCAGCAACACCAAACAGGGGCTGAAAAGGCGCTCTTGGCCTGATCTGCATTATCCACGTTCCAAACTTGCCGACAAGCGGCAGTCTAGGTGCTGACAGTTTTGGTTGTGGAAGTGTCATTAGCCTTGCGCATTTGAGCAGGCCTTGCCTTGCATTACAAGGGGGCTCATGGCCCAAACGCATCGAAGCACTGGTGCTGTCTCAAAAGTAGCTGATCGCAGCGAGGTTGCCGGGAACGGGTGATCCACCACAACTGACAAGAAACTGGGCTACGTCACAAAGAAACTTGAGTTCATTTGTTGAAGCTTGCGGTGTAGTAGATATATAAGAAAAGCGGTCAAGCAGTGGATGGTGCGTGTGGTTCAATGACTGAAGTGGAAATGATCTCTGTAGCCTAGCTCAGTCCTTCTTCTCCCAACGGCGTCATTTGATTTCATGCGAGCATAATGTCTTCGCACGAATATGATATCTTCACGTGCGCATGCATTAGTCTAGCGTTCTCATCCTACAGTCCAGAGTTCTCTACTCAACTCTGTCATCCGGTCATGACGTTTTGCTGCAGCCTCAGTCAACACCATTGACCGCAACAACATGACGTCGGCGCTGGGTCGCATTGCAATCTACGGATTCTGGGACACTTCTAGTTGAGTACTTACGGCGCCAAAAATCATGCAAATACCGCGAGAACGCATGACCAGTGCACCGCAGTGAAGCACTGCCACGCTTACATCACTAGAAAGTGTCGACTAGCTTTGTGAAAGCCACAAGCGCACCCTGCTGGGAAAGGTCTTGGACCCCACAATGCATCACCCATCGCACATGGGAAGTTGGCCTGGGGCTGAGCTCAGGCACTGCAGAACAATTTGACCGCTCTTCGCACTTATGATCCAATGATAGTCACCAGCCACAGATGTGCGCCTGCGAGAACAGCCACAGTATCCATTGCTCTGTTGCGGCGCGTAGTGATCGCAATTGTGAAATATGTAACTATGTCGGCCCCTCCGAAGTTGCGCTGCATTGTAGCGTTCAGTGCTCTACTACACTATCCTACTGTAACTTTGACTACTACTGTTCGAAGCCATAGTATCGAGCGAGCTCTGCCACGATGCTGTCCCCAAGCAGCATCCCATCCAGGAGATCCGGTCGGGTCTCGAGCACTCGATCCATCGACTCGGGATACAGCTCTTGCATCCATGAGGATGCAAACACTGATTCTGTTGTGAGTGTGGTCGATCCCAGACATATCGGCTGGTGCTTTGGCTAACCAGTCAGGTCAACGCACGTGATATCGCGCCTGGCAACACGGGACAGTACCCGCATCGTCAACCTATCGGCCTTGGAATCGGTGGATTGTCAAAGCTCCAGCTTGATGATCATATTTTGATAAAGAAGGAAACCTACGATGTTGAACTTAGTACACCGCGACTCAACGTATGCACTACCTTCTCGAGCTCCTCCTCACCAGACCCCATATCGCCCATATCGCCCCTTGAGGTCAAACGTTCCCGTGCAGGCAAATCCTCGAAGCTTCCCTCGCAAGCGGTGGCCCGTCTTAACGCATGGCTCAACGCAAATCGACGTTATCCTTATCCAACCGCTGAGACAAAGCAGGCCCTTGCAGACGAATGTGGCATTACTGTCAAGCAGGTCACAACATGGTTCACTAATATCAGGCAAAGACAAATGAGGTCACGAGAAAATGACGAAGGAAGATTTGGAAGCGGGAACCCCCAACCGTCTGCAGAGGCTTCAAGGAAGGGGAAGAAGAAGGACTATAGCCGCAGCAATGGCACATCGCCGATCGACGGCCTTCTGTCCCCCCCGCATCTTTCACCCTGTGCCTCGGCCTCTGAAAATTCATCAAGCGAAGGAGAGAACTGGCAGTGCACATTCTGCAGAATCTCTCTGACATCCAAGTCTTGGCGCCGCCATGAAGAGACACAACACCACCCCAAGTACCAGTGGACTTGCCTTGCATTTGGCCCCAGGGTCCCGCTGCCGTCTTGCTCTTCGTCTGTTTGTGCATTTTGTGAACTCTCAAACCCTGACGATGATCATTTCCGAGATTATCATCGCATCGATGAATGCTTACATAAGGATCCAAAAGAGCGAACGTTTGGTAGACCTGATCATCTCCAACAACACGCGAGAAATTTTCATAAATGTACGCAGCCACTATCTGAGTTGGTGCGCGATACATGGCGCATAAATGGTCCTAGGATGATGGATAACCAAGGCTGGCCGTGTGGGTTTTGTCAGGAAGTACTATCCACATGGGACGCAAGGGCGACGCACATTTCTGGCCACTTCAAAGCTGGCTGGACAATGGCACAGTGGCAAGACAATCTTATACCACAATCATCACTTCCGAGAGGGCCCAGCGACTCAAACGAGCTTGCTGTTCTAGACGGCGCTGCCGGCATGAGCAATACCTTTCTAGCGCCCTCCGCTTCTATATCATCTCACCCCCACCAAGGCAATATTGGATCAGCACAATCTTTTGATGGTCAATCTCTCTCCATGAATGCATTGATGCCCAATGCAATGGAAGTCTCAAACATTGAGCTCGATCCTTTTGGCATTTACGGTGATTCCATCGACGCTTTCATCCCCACGACTTCCGATCTTATGCCTACTTATTCCCATGGAAATATGAATTCGATCACAACCCAAAGTAGCGAGGCTCCCTCCTTAGATTTTGCTTATGTGGGATACACTGAGCCTGGCAACCCTTCACATGATTCCGACGTCTGGGGTCTTTGGTAGATGCACTACTTTATATGAGATTTGATACCCTGAGCATAGACTATAGACTGATATGTTTGAATTAGAATGGGCGAAGCATCTTGTAGCAAGTCTGTCTCAATCAATTCAAGAATTCCTACAGATTGTCATGCTGCAGGCCCTAACCAGAGCATGCTTGACCTTGGCACAAGGCTGTCATCCAGCGGAGATGCTCTAAACGATAGCCAAAGCTGTACCTTATCCGTTAGCGCCGGTAGTCAGAATCCGTTACTCGCCGAGACAGCGGTGCATGCATCCGAACAGCACCTATGGCATCACACCACCAGCCTTGGTATCCATGTGCGAATCTGCAAAGAATCGAGCATGTTCGGCATGGTCTCACCGTGTAAGATCAAAGTGTGCTGTCCTAATGTAAGTGTGAGGGACATCTGCCGTCGAATGAGGCAGTTTTTCCGGAAGTGTATCCCATTTTATTTTAGCTTTACGCAAACAAGCGGTCTCACATAAAAAACGAGGCTCGATAAGCATGCCATCGGAAGATGCACTGGCGATATGATCGCGGAACGCAAATCCAGGCTGTGGGGTAAGTGGGGCGGCCTGCTTGTGTCGGTAAGAGATTAGCAATGGCAGACACGAGCCGACGAATGAAAGCAAGAAGGTGCTGTCAGAAATGATGATTCGAATATGATTGTGTGAGTATCGAAGTTGTGTAGTGTAGAATCTTGTGCGTAAATCTAGTGAGTTCTGTTGTGGTATCGTGACATCCGGTCATGCTGAGTAAATGAATCAAAGAAAAGCAATCATAACCAATGGACCACTACGCTTTCAGCATATCATCGTCAACCTCCCAGTCCTCCCATGTAGGTTTGTCATGTCCGTTGGGCCTCGAGCTACGCAGGAAGCCGTTCCAATATCCCTCAATGTCGACTACAGGCCTGATGGTCTTCACCTCTGCGTTGAACCCCTTGCTAAAGCATGCCTGCATGTGTCGTGACTCGAACAGCTCGGGATGTGTCCTTCTCATGGTTTTCAATGCCCGCTTGCCAACTTCATCTACCGAGTCGTGATGACGTAGACTAAAGAATTCAGCATCGTGTTCCTTCCTCAGCTCCGCCATCATTTCATCATCGTACAGACCGAGCTGTAGAAGGAATATGTCGTATTGGACGAGGGATGTTGTGCCGACGTAGCTGCCGCCATACCTCGCCCGTCTATACAGACCAACCAGGGCTGCAATGGTGCCCATGCACCCAGTGCCATAGTCGCTCATTGGGAATGGTGGCACTACCGGCTCTTGTAGACCCATGGCGTAACCTTGAGCCCAAGCCACACCAGTCACGCAATCAGCGATCTGCTGCCAGCCGGGGCGCGATGACCAAGGTCCGACGTGCCCAAAGCAGTTCTCAGCGATGTATACGAATCCACGCCCACGCTGTTTAGCAATCTCTTGCAGCTGATTCGGTCCGTACCCAAGACGATTGAGACTACCCGGCCGGTAGCCGTCCAATACGATGTCTGCAGACTCGAGTAGTTTTTCGAAAATATCCCGGTCTTGGGGCTTTTTGAGGTTCAGATCGGCAGTGTGTTTGCCAATATTGGCATCTACCTGAAAGAAAGGAACGTCTGGAAGATGTGGTGCTGTGACCTTGATGACTTGGGCACCATACTCAGCAAGTCCACGGCCCATGGCCGGTCCAGCAATAATTCTGCAGAGCTCGAGCACTCGGATACCGGAGAGAATTTGGGGCTTCGGTGCAGATGAAGGCTTGAATGGAAATGGGGTAGGTGGCGTCTCTGCCTCGAGTGTGTCCACATTCCATGGAGGTTGCTGCAGTAGGTCCTGTCCATGCTGTGTTGCTTTGAAGTCTTCCCACTTCAAGCAAGTGACACCTGCTTGCTTGATTTTTGCGTTCATATCTTCGAGCTGGTCGGCAGTGAACTGTTTAACATGGTCCTCGATGACTTTGATACACTCATGGTAGTCGGTAAGGTCAGGTCGGTGGCCTTCCAGACCAACCATGTTAAGGGCCTTGGTCGCTTCTAGAGAGCCGTGAAGGTGGAAGTATTCTCCGGGATTCTTGGTCTCATACAGATTAGCTGAAAGTCGGCGGTACTGAATAGACTGTGCTTGTAACAAGTCGGTATCTGCAAGGTTTAGCCAACTGCGAGAAAGACATTGGATCGACACACTCTACCTTTCAAGAGCTTCTTCACTTTTGGGTTCGCCTTGTCCATGCCACCAACAGTGGCCAGGTAGGTAGAGAACAGAAACGCTGTAGCTCTCTCTAGGTCAACGTTGATGCTTCGTATCTTTGGGCCATCTTGAAGGTCAGCTATTGTAGAGGCTACGCCTGCCTCGACAGCTTTCAGCGCAGTGATGGCTTCTGTCTGCTTAAGTGGACTAGGAAAATAGGGACTGCCAGTATTTGCTGTTGAGAAGTGTATCTTTGAGATATGAGGCAGTGACTCTTCTGGGATATTGCCTTTTGCTTTTACTAGCAGCTGCTCAAGAGCTGTCTTGGTGCTATCGAGCAAAGTGTAGATATCCGAAGATCCATGCGCATATTCACTTTCAACGGTACTGGATCCCAGGTAGGGTGCCATATTGTGAGTAGTGTGGAAAGAGGTGCAAAGGTTGAGTTAAGAAAACGAGCTTGGGACGACTCAAAGAAAGGGTCCGGAATTCGTTCTGCCGTGCGGGAAGTCCTCGCACCCTCCCGCAATACTTTTGCTAAGCTACATTGTCAACAAGGAATCTGTGGCAAGCTTCGGATGCTAACCGTCTAACGGCGCCGGACAGGCTCAGGATTGCCTGTGATGAGGTGAGGCGGTAGTTCTGGATTTGCAGACACTATAATCAGTTAGCCTCGGTATTATCCCGGCAAGGGCACGTGCACACACTCCCAGCAATGCAGCTTCCCAGGATGTGGTTTACAAACCACAAAGACCACCTGCCTGCGTTGTCTCAGGCATCGACGATTCGCCGGACGCAGCGTGCTCGGTAAGGGTTGCAGCACCCCTCATTCGTCATCCATGAGGGGAAGTGCGAGTTACGGGGCCTTGTGTGCTGTTTTTCTGCCAAATTCAATTCGTTGTCCCTCATCCGACACTCACTTCATCCATCGGAAGCAACTCACCAGCATTACCACATACACGTGACTTTCGTGTAGCTCCGGACTTCGAGACTAATATGACACGCCCAAAGGTCCCGCCGGGTCAGTCTGCATGTCTTCGGTGGAATTGCTGGATGAGTACTGACATGGCTGTCCGCAGAACAGCGGCAGCGTACTGCCCAGGCATGCGAGAGCTGCAAGAGAAGAAAGCAGAAGGCGAGTCAGCACCACTTTAACATTTGCAATGCAGCTGTGCCAGGCTATCACACAAATTGCGTGACTAGCTTGAGCTTTCCTTTCCCCAAAGTATCCTTGGATAGCGATCTACGCTTCTTGAGTCGCTCAACGAGATATGTTGTTGACTCCACTGCTCCCTTGTCGAACATTCGCTGAAGTGTGGGCCTTGAGCTAATACGCAACAAGTGCAACGGCCTCTGCCCGTGTAACACATGCGAAAAGGTAAGCCCCTTTCAAAATGCAAAAACAACCATTGCTTCTTCATTGAAGACCCCCAGACTATTATCACTGCTGCTAGAGGCCAATGCTGGTTGTTGCCACCCA
Source organism: Leptosphaerulina australis (assembly GCA_026120165.1). Lineage (NCBI taxonomy): Eukaryota > Fungi > Ascomycota > Dothideomycetes > Pleosporales > Didymellaceae > Leptosphaerulina > Leptosphaerulina australis. The sequence goes on from JALRMI010000240.1 coordinate 26,830, forward strand.
TCAATGCAGCACACCACTCTGTATATCATAACTTGGATAATGTGGCTTACAACAGTAGCGAAATTTCAGCTGTACATACGCTGACCGGGAGTCTGGTTCTCCTGGCGATGGTGGTCCGCCAGTCAAGAGACGAGCAGTTCAGGATGGAGAAATCAACAACCCTTATGCCGATGAGAATTCGACTTCGAATACCCCCAACAATGATAACCATCATCCTTCACCACTGGCTCTCGCTAGAAGGAGGTCTTCAGCTGCTAATCGCCCGACTCCAAGGATGCAGGAGGCACGTTCACGTCCCCTAAAGCATGAACCACCGTTCAAGTCACCTCGGGCTCGACCAAGCGTGGAGTCAGTCGGTGCACTTCCACAGTTACCAGGCAACAATGGAAATGGCGATCACGTCCCAGCCCGGTCACGGGGTACTACCGTTGGCAGCGGTCCTGAAGAAGAAGCCGTGATTTATAGTCAAAGCCGGATGCTGCAAGACCCCACTGGTCGGGTTCTGTATATTGGAGATTCAGCAACGTTATCGTTTCTACAACTACTGCGAATGATGGTCGAAACTGTTGCAGGAGCGTCGCCCTTCACTAATGATCCTCGGCGGCATAAAATTGTTGAAGGACAATTCTCGCTGCCTCCCGACTACAGACACACCTATTTGCTCCCAGACATACAGACTTCTCGTGTCCTTGTAGACTCTTTCTTCATAAATACTCACGGGCTACTACAAGTGTTCGAACGAGAACGATTCATGGAAGAGGTGGAAGCGTGCTATTCTGATCCGTTTCAAGTGCAGCCACCGTGGCTCTGCCTACTGAACTTGGTGTTTGCCATTGGATTGACTATGGCCACACCGCTTTCTGGCAGTCCGGAAGCCATTGTGATTGATAAGCTTAGAAGCGAACACCTCGACAGAGCAGAGGTTTTCTATCTCAACGCCAAGTCGCTCAACGATCCAATAAACGGATTGGAAGATCAGGACTTTTGGTCTGTGCAAGCTTTATTGCTCATGTCCATCTACATGCTTGCCAAATCCAAACGAAACACTGCATTCGCCCTGCTTGGCATGGCTGCTCGGTCTGCGCACGCCCTTGGTCTACATAGAGAAGAGACGATGGTGATTTTCAGCCATGAAGAGCAGAATCAGCGAAAGAATCTTTGGAGATCAATCTTTGTGATTGATCGACTACTGTCTTGTTCCTTGGGTCGACCCACCGCTATTTCTGAAGATGATTGTTCTGGTAATACACTTCAGCCCTCAGAGTCCCAGTCGCAGCAGCCGTTCACAATCAACCCAGTACCCCACTTCAATGAGACAGGGCCGTGTGCCTTGGAGGCTACCGTGCGCAGCTGCTCCGTTATTGGTGTGATCCTACGCAAGGTGTATCAACAGCGTAAGATTAGCACTCGACTGGCGCAAGAGATTGCCGATATTTGCAAGTCATGGCCGCGTGCTCTACCCTCTATCCTGCACTGGCGTCAAGCAGCGAATGCATCGCCTAGTCAAGGCATTGCAATTCTGCACGTCAACCTGTTCTATTGCCATTCCATCATCTTGCTGACAAGGCCCTTCTTCCTATACATTCTGAATTTGGAAACACAACGGCAGGTCAACCAAACCCAACCAGGAGTTCGAGGACCAAGACCCTATCTGCGCATGGAAAAGTTCAGCGAAGCATGTGTGATTGCTTCTGCACATACAATTCTCTTGGTGCAGAACGCTTTCGATGCCAATTATTTGTCAAGACGAAACCCTGCTGTAATATATTTCCTCTTTGCTGCAGCATTGGTCATCCTCGCGAACGAATTCGCTGGGCTCTATCGAGTAGATGCTTCAGACACATGTATCCTCAACGCAGTCAACATTATGAACTACTGTGCTGAGAGCGATCAACAAGCCAGCCGTTTAGTCTATATCTTGAGCACCTTCCGCGACGTTGTAGTTCAACAACGCATGCGTCGCAAGCCAAACCAAGCCGAAAATACCAACCTACCTAGCATATCCTCACAGCTCTACGGCGTCGCAGCCCCGACCCAGGTGAATCACCAACCATCTCAAAATGCCTTAGCTACATCCACTGACTCCACGAATGCCACCCCCCGCCTCCATCAAGTCCCGATTCACATCTACCCGGGTATGCAAACCGCACCCCTCGACTCGACGCCTCCCGCCTTCCCGCCTCCACACCTTACACACGCTAGCCCCCTCCCGAACATGAACCAGCTATCACCCTCACAGAACGAATTTTCTGTACATCTCTCACCTATCCAAGACCCGCCCAATCCCAATGCGGGCTCGGATACCTACAACCTGGGAGCTAGCGTGCTCAACCCTTCTTCTCATCCGCCAAGCCTGAGCACAATGTTGGATCTCAGCGCTCTGGACAATACCAGGGTGCCAAGTTTGCATTCCGAGGAGAGCGGGCTAGATGAGCATATCGACTTTGACGCGTTTTGGGCGTGGCCGAGCAATACGCCTGCAATGGGGAGTCCACGGCCTGGTGTAGAAGGAGGGAATGCGCCGGCAGGCGGAATAGGAGGAGGCGAAGGGATGCCAGTACCGCTCTTTGGGATTAGTCATGAGGGGTTGGGGGAGAGGGGCGAATAACATGGCCTGCTGGAATTTTTGTTGCGCATTCAAGATGAGGGTAAGTAAGATGGGTATTATTGATGTCTGCTGAACCGAGCCCCGGTTGCAGCAATGGGTAGTCATTTTGCTAGTGCTCTTCAGGCCCGTATATTGCATTTTCTTCCTGAATCTTCCTGAATCTTCCTGACGCGACTGGTGCCCTCCCCGGTTTGATATGTCATACAATAAGGGCTGCATGGACACTGTGACTGACGTTTGGGTCCTTGAATTGGATGGTTTGGTACGTGTACTTATGCGATGACTGTCAAAAAAGAGGTGGAAGCATATGACGTGTTGTTAGTTAAAGTGGCTTGGAGCAGAAAGCAGCACAGATCATCCGAATGCAAATTAGAGAGGCAAACAAAGATCGTGATATGCTAAGGCATGGTATTGTAAAACAAACACGTAACCGGGGTATTTCCAAATCAAATGTGGCAACTCTACTCCAAACTCCTTGTATGCAATGCTTAACGCAATGGACTCGCTACATTTGCGTACCGACTCTGTTTTCTTATTCGCGCCACTCCTTTGCGCATTTTGTACACTTGTAGAATGCAGTCATGGGCTCGTCAGCACTACGGATCTGTAGTTGGTACCAGTACGCCTGGTCGTTCCGGCATTTTTCGTTGGGGCATTGGACTGTCTCATATCAGCAAGCTGCATCTTCACACAAAACTTTCCCCAGATTCAGGCAAATCCCCTCCACTGCCAAAAGGCCATTTCTCCCTCTCTTGTCCCATACACACTGCTTCCGTATTCATCCAGATTAAGAAAACAAACGTACCCTCAGTTTTATCAACGTTATCCCAAGCACCTTTCCCGCCCAGGATATCCTCAACTTCCTTCTTCTTCAAGTACTTGCGCTCGTAGTAGCGCTTGTTGATGACAAAGTGGTAAGGGCATGTTAGGCATTCAAAGCGGTTTTGTCCAACGTATTGCTCGATTGTGGGATCGCCGGGAGGTACGCGAGAGACGCGCAGCATATTGCTACATGTTGGACAGACTGGGGCTATGTTAGTGGGTGATGAAGGTGAGTAATGTGGGAGGAAGATTTACATAGCAACATGTTGTTTTAAATGTGTGGGGAAGTAAAAGTGTGAATACGTGAGTGCGTGAAAGTGAGTTGTGATTGTCTTCAAAGTGTGGAAGTGCAAATGACGGCGTCGAGAAAGTTACAGTGGACCCTTGAGCTAGACTGGAAGGGGGTGCGCGGGGCGATGGCGGAGTTCAGTCGACCAACGCATGCGTCTGAAACATTCGAGGCTCTCACCGCATGTACAAACAGTCTTAGTGAAGATTCGAACATCTGAACACTTTCCCCAGGTCTGTGCAATACCGCCGCCGTATATTCTAATACGCCGGCTCCCCTCCAACCTTCGCTTGTCGTAAGCAACATTGAAGATTCCACCACTGCATACCCCACCAACTACAACAAATACCACCACCGCCGAAGCTCAGTATGGCGGACGAAGACGTAGGAATCCCTACCACAACAATTTGTGTCATTATAAGTGATAACAAGATCAGGGCGCGTCTCCCCGCGAGCTCATCCTCGAAGCATGTCGCCGCAATAACACCGATCTTCTCGAAGAAACAATCGCCGACATAGCATCATCTGCCTCAAAAAATGGAAAACAACCAGCCGAATACGTTGCACAAGTACTGAACGAAGCAAGAGATGGCATGGGCAATGGGTGTTTGCATGTCGCTGCTACATATGGGAGCTGTACGTGACTTTAGCCCCTTTCTCTTTCAATAAATGTACCGACAATGGCCATGTCATCGAACACCATAGGCTGACACAAGCTGACACACGCCCTACAGACGAGATCCTAGACATCCTGCTTGACCAGGAAGGCCTTGAGATTGAACTCACCGACCGCATGGAGGCTGACACCCCGTTGCACAAAGCCGTACGCTATGTCAACTCACTCTCCCAACACGACTGGCCCGCCGGTACACCCGTAGTCGACATTCTGCTCGATGCTGGATGTGACCCCAGGATACGAAACAAGGCAAAGCTGAAGCCGGTGGAGCTCGTGGACCCGAGAAATACCGAGTTGAGGGAGCTCTTGAGGAAGGGCGAGTTTGCGATGATGATGGGTGGTGACGTTGTGGAGGATGACGGAGACCCGACAGGGAGCGCAAGTGATAGCGATTAAGGGGAGAAATGGCACGAGATACATAAGTCGTGGAACGGATAGGTCTTCTGTGGCCTAGCAAACTTCTTTTAAGAACACATGCATAGCTGAACATGCTCCATCATCCACTGTCTCCAGCATTTGTGCTGTCATGCGTATACGCTCGACAGATCCGCCACCTCGTCTACCATCTTCTTGGCCAATTGCTTCGTTATCGTGATCGTCCTCTAGTCCTCTCTGACTGTGAACCAGCGCCTTCGGCGGTGTGTGTCTTGGTAGTTTTGGTGGCATATAGTCTTATTTATATTGTACTGGTAAGGGACCATCTCGAGGCTCTCAGTCCTGATTCTGTTCTCCCATCAGCCTTTCCTCAAAAATTTAATGTCCCTCCTAAGGAGGGCTTCTCTACTTACCTCAGGCGGCGGCCCCACCGGCCTGACCATGCGTTCCAGCAACTGCACCCTCGTTTTCTCCCTCGGCTGCCCTAGGCCAATACTCATGTACTGCAGCAGTGGTGGGTGGCCAATGTACGAGGAAAGCGAATCACGCGCAATGTTAGACGTCCATTCGTGTTTCGTTGTGTCCGCAGAGCCAATACCGATATAGCGTGCTTGCAGCGCCTCGAGTTGCTGTTGTGCACGAAGTTTGTCGGCCATGGTGAAGTGGAGGAGAATGCAGGGGAGTGCGAGCCAAGAAGCAAGATGTTGGTTGGAGACTTCGTAAGATGAGAGGAGGAAGGGAAAGGAAGGAGCTTATCGATAAAGAAGCCGCGGCTGCGATGCGACCGGCGCAATGCGAGAGTTGGCGCAATACCCATGCACCACCACCTTTACGAATGCAGAGCGTCTAAACCTCAGGATCAACGTCGTAATATAAAAAGCTACAACATAAAATCAATTATGGCCGACTCCGACATGGGCAATCGCCCTCGTCTCCCAACCCCCGGCCTATCCTCATCTCCTACAAGCCCCATAATAGACTATTCCCCACACACGGTGCCCTACAACGAAGACTTCGAGAACGACATCATGAATGCCATACTACACCCGCCGTCACATCCCTCGCCAAGAAGGAGAAATGAGGAAGCACCAATGATCAGCGCCTCAGACCTACCCATACCAGTCAATTCTCACCTACGCACGCACCAGTCTCCCATACCAGGGCTGTTCCTTACACATGAAAACGGATATCACACGGGTGGAATCGGCCCCTCACAACACATTGTCTCTGACTTTGCACAGCGCTTTATCGCAGACAGAAATATTGAAGCTGGCGATGCGCAAGGACTGCACAGGGCGGTACAGGATGAGATAGAGAGTCGACTAGAAGAAGTAAGGCAGAGGATGAGAGCGAGGGAGGAGGCGTATGAACGAAACAGGGCGGTGGAAAGAGAGTTGGAGGATCTGAAGTTGCAGAGGCAGGCTGAGTTGAGGGTCATGGAGAGGATGAAGGGGAAGAGGTGATTTGTCGAGGGGAGTAGGTCAGCAAATGTCTGGATGAGCGGTTATACGAGACCCTGGAGGTTCAGGAGATAAGATGGAAGCACGATAACGCGCAAGTGAATGCGCGGCACCCGATACCACATGTTCAAGAGCTGAACCCTGTTTCGGGCGGCGCTGTGTGTGCCTCTATAAGGGAGAGGAAAAAACAGGTACTCTTCAACTAAGGTTTGTTAGCGACTATGGCACAGCATTGTCACTTCGCATCAACAAAGGTTGAGAGGATTGGGCTGTACGCGCATAGGGACGTCTCACGTCGCCAGTGCAGTCAATGACCTAACACCTTCCACATCACAAGCTGGAAAGGGGGTGCAGGATACAGTAATCAATTTGTGCATCCATTTCCTATCCGATTTCTAAACTCATGCGTTCTTGTGCAATCAGACTTTCAAGATTGTTGGACCGAGGAACGAACTGGAGCTCGAAGCTATGACCAACAACGTCATACCCTGATTTTATCGTTCAATGTGACCCTCAACGCGTCAAATGTGCCATACGAACGACTGTCCTTGCTGGATTCTAACTCATTCCCCTGTGTGGTCATGGATATTGACCAATCGATGTGTCTGTCTTTGATCAGCGGTGCCGGCCCACCGCGATATCCGTGTCGTGATAACCCCACAATGCGACTTTCACACAATTTATAAATTTTGGCCTCGTTCCGCATAATAGCGACTCGCACGCGAGCCTTCGACAATGCCGCCTTCCCCTTCTCTTACCACTAAGAAGTCAGGTGACAAGCTTACGAGCTTGGCTTGGTACATCTTCAAGCTCAGCTTTGGGGTATTCAGTCTTGCGTATACCTGGATCACTATTGCTTGGAAGAATGGAGTTTTTCAGCCTAACGACACAGATGAAGAGAAGCAAGAACTAGAGTCCAGTAAGCGAGGTCTTAATTTGTGGGTTTGTGTCGGTCCTGACAAGATACAGCCCAGCAAAAATATTGGAGTCTTGACCGCGAACCACTTCCAGGCTTCAGGCACGCTTTCTTCACGACCTCCACTGGCATTAATATCCACTACGTCGTCAACACCGATCCAGAGGCTCCTCCTTCTCGTAATGTAGCTGTTTTTATACACGGTTTCCCGGATTCGTACTTGCTGTGGCGACATATTCTGCAGACTCCCGTACTAGAACAATCTCACACGCTTGTTGCTGTTGACTTGCCCGGTTATGGCGGCAGTGACAGCTTGCCAAAATACGGTCCGTATGAGGTGCTCGAGACAATGTCAGAATTTGTGATTGGTGTGAGGAAGCAGTTCCTTCAGCAAGACAGGAAGTTTGTTGTTGTGAGCCACGACTGGGGAGCGCTCATTTGTGCTAGACTGGCTTCCGAGGCGAGTGAGCTGGCTGATCACTGGGTTATTACGAGCGGTATCATTGCAAGTACTCTAGTATCATACCATGATTTTCATACTGACAGTCATTAGCCTCACGCGACCGCCTACAACGTATTCTCGCAGTGGACACTAGTGTGCCAGATGCTGCACACATGGACAAGCCATCCCTTCAACACGGCCCTCCTCAAGAACGCTCTACGGGCCATCAAGCCAGTGACTTCACAATTTAAACGCTCCTTCTATATCTTCTGCTTCCATCTGCCAGCCCCACTTAACACCTTTCTCACCTCTTTTGGCAACTATTGGTTCTTGCGTGCCATGCACAGCCTCAGTATTGGTCCGCGCAAAGAGGGCGAAGATATTCTCACGAGGCTAGATCCAAAGGCGGCTGCAGAATCTATGTGTATGTCGGCAGGCCCTGCATTGCCGCAGCTGCTCGATCAACAGGTTGGTGCATCTGCAGGCCGGTATGGCGAATCAGTGCGGCGCAGAATCAAAGACCGTGGCATGTCCGAGAAGATTAGAATCTACCGCGAAGGCCTGTTTATAGGACGATGGGAGAAGTCTCTTGAAACTACAGCTGCACTTTTCGAACTGAGAGCTGGCAACGATCGGATTTCTGCCATTGCTCCTGAAGGTGCATTGAAAGCCCCCGCTACGCTTGTACTTGGCGAGCGAGATCCGGCTTTTGATTTGAGATTGGCGCTTGATAATGTGAGGGAATATTTGGTAAAGGGCAGCCAGGTGCTGATTGTCAAGGACGCGGGGCACTGGATGCCTACTGAACCTATGGCTAGAGTGGTACTGGAGCAGCTGGTGTTGTGGTCGTTGAGTGATGAGTCAGGCGTGGGGAGGGCGACACCGTTTGGTGGCATGATCAATGTCAAGGTCCTTGAGGAGCTCTGAACGCCTTGACTTGAGGTTGTTGTTTAGAAACACTGCTCTCCGAGAAGCAATATTTGAATACTGTATCGCGAAAGTCATAAGACAGCCAGCAGAGCAGTACTTTCTGACAAACCCACTCTCACGAGATACCCTGATCAGTGTGGGATCCTTCGGTCTCTCATCGAACAAATCGCTGGCCCTCATTTAATTCCACACCACCGACTTTGGACGATAAGGCATCCCACGGAGAACTATTCTCCGGTAAACGGCGGTTAATTGAGTTGTCATTTAACACAGTCTTACCCAGATGAACAAATTGACAAATCAGATGGAGCCGCACATAGCTTCCGGGCCTGCGGGGAGATGAGAGAGGAAACGATGGAAACACCAAGTGGGATGATCCTGCACCTTGATGTTCCATTACTTCGTACCCCTCATTGCCCCACTATCACCAATACTTATGCATGTCGATGAGTGATTTATTGAGTTCGTGCTAGAGCTCGGTGCTATTGGAAGAGGCTGGTATAAAGAGAGCATGCTCGCTTTTCAAAACAAAACCTCGAACACCTCAATTGGAACAACAACTTTGTACTCCATCCCTTCGAATCAATACCATCACCGGTACGATGCTGTGAAAGAAGCACATCGGGGCCCAAAGCCCCCCCTCTTCGCATGCCGGGGTTATCATGGTCAAGTAAAGTCGAAATGACATCGACAGGTATTTTCTCAAATCTGAAGCATGCATGGCGGGTGTTCAAGCCAGTCCTCAATCAACCATATCTGTTCTTGGATTTCTTTTTCTATAGACATGGTTGATTGAAGACAGGTTTGTTCTGAGATTATACCGTTCAAACTTGATCTGGATAATTCCAGCGAAAGGACTAGCTGCTTCTGATCCCTTTTTCGCATCTGTTGGTGTGCTGACCAGTGCAGTTTTCTTTGGAAAAACAAAAATAAATCAGCATGTCTACTGACAAGATTACCTTCTTGACCAACTGGTGCGTCACACCATTTCGCTGGCCCAAGAAAGGGAGATTGATGACCACAGGCACGCTACGCCGTACCACGCTCCAGTATACCTTGCCCAAAGTAAAGGCTACTTCAAAGACGAAGGCATCAAAGTCGCACTCCTCGAGCCCAACGATCCTAGCGTACTGGTCTCTCCCCTTTATTACTCTCAAAAACTAAGGCAGGTAGGATGTCACCGAGATCATCGGCTCCGGTAAAGTCGATCTAGGCTTCAAAGCCATGATCCATACGCTCGCAGCCTCCGCACGTGGATTCCCCGTTACTTCTATCGGTTCTTTGCTCAACGAGCCGTTCACTGGTGTGGTATACCTGACGAACTCGGGCATTACTTCAGACTTCACTACCCTGAAGAACAAGAAGATTGGATACGTGGGCGAGTTTGGCAAGATCCAGCTTGACGAACTTACTGCGCACTATGGCATGTCTCCTGATGATTACGAGGCCGTACGTGTGGGCATGAACGTGACCAAGAGCATTATTAACGGCGATATTGATGCCGGGATCGGATTGGAAAATGTGCAGATGGTGGAGTTGGAAGAGTGGCTCGTCTCACAGAATCGCAGCCACGAGGAGGTCAAGATGCTACGGATCGACGAGCTGGCACAGTTGGGCTGCTGCTGCTTCTGCAGCATCCTGTACCTGGGGAACAACACCTTCATCTCTCAGAACCCTAAGAAAGTTCGCGCGTTCCTCCGCGCGTGCAAGCGTGCAACTGACTTCGTTCTCGCGCAGCCTGATCAAGCTTGGAACGAGTTTGTCGACTTCAAGAGTGCCATGGACACGCCTACAAACCGTAAGATTTTCGAGCGATCGTTCGCCTACTTCAGCCCGGACTTGCAGAACGTGCAGCGCGACTGGGAGAAGGTGACGCGCTATGGCAAGCGACTTGGAGTGTTGGATGAGAGCTTCACGCCCAACTATACGAATGAATATCTGGAGTGGGGTCTCGAGGCGGATAGCGCGGATCCTACGGGCGATCAGAAGAGGATGGTTGTGCTGCAGCAGGATGTGAAAGAGCACGGTGGATTCAAGCGCCTGGAGTCTGTTGCTGCGAAGACAATTGTGGGTGCTGCGGCTCTTGCTAAGGCTTGAGCGTAGCCTTTCATTCTATCTCAGCAGTGGTCAAGAGTATGATATATGATCAATCAAATAGTCACTCGTTTGTATGCTCAGTGAGAGCAAGAATACTAGGAAATCGAGGCATGATACGCTCCTTGCAATGGCGAAAGTCGAGTTTAACAAGGGACTAAACCCCCCAGTTGAGTGCTATTGATAAAGGCACTGCACACAGCCCAGTTCTGAGATACTTGGTCGGATCACGGAGAGATTGATATGCTCTCTATAGCGGAACAATCTCTAACATTTAGGACATACTGCATCACATGTCAAACAGGTCGAGGACGAAATCGAGAATGAAGAACAACAAAGGTCTACAGCAGTTTCTGTGTGCATAACAAGAATAAATTGCGCTCGGTGTATGCAATCGCGCGACTACACGCGAACGAGGCCCTAGCGAACGCCAAAGTCCAGAAAACGCCAAACCCCAGGGCCTTATCTTACTTAAAACGAAAGTGCTATGCGAAACTCCGCCGCGTATGCTAATGCAGATAAAGCTTTGGGAAAAGAGGGTATATCTTATCAAATCGCTTGCTCGCTCGCTCGCTTCGTCGAAGAAATATCACATGGGTGCATACCATGAGTGCACCCAGATCCAAGGTCAAGTGTGTTCCAGAGTCACGGCTACGACAACGCAGACTCCAACCTCTTCTCTCCTTCGTTGCTTCCTGTCTCTCTTCGTCAGTGGGGGGTTTGCACTGCTTGCTCACGCAAGAGGAGGGATAGCGTTCAGTATCCTCGTCACATCATTTGGCGCCATCTGGCTATTCTGCAGGCTGCGAACCTGGCTGCCCTTACGCAACCGTTGCAGGCCGAGTGCAAGTTTCCAACTCTCAGACTCATCTATGAGGAAGACATACTTCTTTCCGTCGGCATCACGTACCGAAGCGCGGAGGACATGCAGCCCTTTTGAAGGTTGGGTGCCACTCTATAGGACAAGTCAGCAAGTAGACAACTGGAAAATTTAAAGCCAGCAATGGCAATGAAACTTGCCTCGATCATCTTCAGTGTCCAGGCCTTCACATCCCATTCGCGCTGTGGTATATTGCGTACGTCGTCATCGATGAACAGGCCCTCAGACTGGATTTTGAGTATCAGTCCATCAGTTACTTTGCCAACACTGGCGACCAGCTGCGCAACCGGCTTCGGGAAAAGATCATTAAACAAATAAACAGCTTTGATGACGATTTTGTTAGGGTCGGCTGTGGAGTACGGCCCTCGCTGAGACGGCGGTGGTGTCGTCCGTGAAGTCGAGTGCGATTCTGCATAAGAAGATTCCGAGTATGCGGAGGATACATGAGAGCGTGTCGCGCTCGATCGCGCTTCGGTTCCGAAGTATGACTTTGCAGAGGGCTTCTCGTAGTTCTTCTTGGGTGTGATGGTGGCTTTGATAGGCGAAGAATGTGTAGAGGTGACAGACGGTGAAGGGATGGGAGGGCTCCGAGCACCTGCGTAAGGGTCGAGACGCTCGCCGCCACCAATACCGCCATATGTTGTGGACCTTCGACCTGCGTTAGGATCTGGCACCGCAGCGGCAGCTTCTGCCTTGATCTTCTCGGCCTCTGCTTTGAGTCGCGCTTCTCGGTCGCGCTGGGCTCGCTCACGGGCAGCCTTAAGCCGTTCAGCTCGTTCAGCGTCAGCCTTCGCCTTGAGAGCAGCTGCTTCTGCAGCTGCCTTCTCTTTTGCTGCAGCTGCTTCCGCGGCAGCCTTCTCGTCTTCGATCTTCTTCGCAGCCTCTTCAGCAGCCTTGGCCTTCTGCTCAGCCTCAAGCTTTTCTCTGATCTCTTTCTCGATAGCTGCTCTCGCTGCAGCTTCACGGGCCTCACGTTCGGCATCTTCTTTCTCTCGCTGCTCTTGCAGCTTCTTCGCCTTTTCTTTTGCAACTCTTTCACGGGCCTCACGCTCACGTTGTTCTCGTTCGCGTTGCCTCATTTTTTCCCATTTTTCTTTCTCTGCCTTGGCTCGAGCTTGCTTCGCTGCCTCCTCTTTAGCTTTCTCCTCCTCTTCTCGTTTCTTCCTGGCTTCCTCGGCTTTCTTAAGCTCCTCCCAGGCTGCCTTTCGAGCCACCTCGTCTGCTATTCTTTTGGCTTCCTCAGCAAGTCTCCGTGCCTCCTCCTCACTCTTCCGTTTCGCCTCCTCAGCTTGCTTGCGTTGTGCCTCAGCCTGTCTGCGCTCCTCCTCGTCTCGTTTTCGCTTCTCCTCTTCCGCTCGTTTGCGATCTGCCTCTTCCTTCTTCCGTTTCGCCTCTTCTTCTTTTCGCCTCGCCTCTTCTTCTCTTCGCCTCACCTCTTCTTCTCTTCGCCTCGCCTCTTCTTCTTTTCGCTTCGCCTCAGCCTGTCTCCTCTTCTCCTCTTCCTCGGCGCGTCTGCGCTCTTCCTCGGCGCGCTTGCGCTCCTCCTCAGCTTTGGCCTGTTCTTTTTTAAATGTTGACTCGGCGTCGTCTGGAGGTGGTGCTGACGCACCATATTGTTGATATCCGCCCCATCCACTCTGGGCACCCTGCGGTGGGGGACCACCAGCGCCAGGGAAACCTCCGTTTGGCGGTGGCGGTGGTGCTCGTTGATAGCCAGCACCCGGCCCTGATGTACCAGCCCCAGCTCCAGTACCAGCGCCTGTCCCACTTTGAGGACCACTGCTCGACCCAAAAGCACCGAACTTGCCTCCTTGTGTCTGACCAAAAACCCAACCTGCGATACCTACAATCACCACCAGCAGTATAACGCCATTACCACCTGACGACACACTCTGGCTGACCATGAGGAAATACTGTTTAGCTTGAGGCTCAACGATCTTCCATACGGCCATGCTAGCAAGTGTGCTGGCTATGCCTGCTATGAAGCTGTTGCGCTGCACCTGCAGGCTAGGAAGGTACACGAAACCACCCCCCGCGGAGTGAGGTGGTATGATGAAGATATCATAGTTTCCTGGAGGTAATCCACTGCTGCTGCTGCTGCTGCTGCTGCCACCCCCAGGCGCATGACTGCCTCCTGTCGTCTTGGGGTTCTCGCCGTGTTTCGGCGGCGGTGGTGGAGGACCATCCATGACGGTGTGTGCCCGTAAGGGCGAGTGTGGGGTTTACGATAAGCCTTTTGAGGTTGAGGTCGATCGAAATAGGCAGACTTTATATTACTCAGGGCGTTCGGTGGTGTGTGCGAGTGAGGAGGTTTATTAGGCGAAGGGCATCAGTGAAGATGAGAGGGAACGGTAGGGCTCAATCTAAAGCTGTCAAGAAGGTTGTAAAAGTAATGACTGTCAAAACTCTGAAAAAAAGACAACTGTAATATGACAAGCCGTTGAACCCTTTTCAAAACAGGGAAAGGCTTGGATACGGGTATTGTGGTGCGAGCTGCTCTTTTCTCGGCGTTGCTCTGTTTACTTTTGAGCCTTTTAGGGTTAGTGTCTTCTTTTTTAGCGCGGGTGCGGGCCGCCATGCATTCAGCGTCATCCTCCATGCATCTGAACCATTCATCTTGTAGCACCCTGACACTTATCGAACAACGTAGCTCATTCGCTACATTTCTCTCACTTTCAGTCGAACTCATGGAGCATCGTACAAATATTCGTGGGGACTCACACAGACGGCGGGGTTGAGTTCGTCCACTTTACACACCAAAACAACACGTCACGCGTCAGGTAACGCTGCTCACGGGCTGTCAGCTGCACTGTTAACCAGCAATGCCTCGCAATTTGACCAAATCGAGAAGTCCGTCGAGGCACAATTTGACCCAGCACAACGCATGAGCACGCGGCAATTCTTCATTCGCCCAGGCGCTGTGACATGTGGGGTTGGGGACGCAAGGTCGCCCCACAGCAGCATTGTTTTGATATTCACTGCAGCGCGGTCCGTAGCGCTGTCAACCATACATCCAGTTGCCACGGTGCGACTTAAGGCCTCGTGTCAACCAAACCTTGATCTTATTGGCGCCCCTCGGGTTGTGCAATGATAGCTTCGTATTTTGTGTAAGACAGCGGGGGCAGTCAAAGAAGAGCATTCTTTACATTATTCGTGACCAACGTAAGAACCGCCCTGGACTCTACAGTGAAAATAACTGTGATCAGCAGGAGCCCAAACAGGAGTCCGGCTGAGTATTCAGGCTTACTCCCAGATGTGTCCTTGCCCTGCATGGGACTAGTATTTGAATGAGGATTGTTACGTAGCCGTACCAGAAAAAAATACACTGAAGCAGCTAAAAGTGCTCGTCTCCCTGGTTCTTGACTTGTTCGGATCTTTCCATGCATTTCCACGTGCTCACAATCATGGACGCAAGTGTGCGTGGGCCACACGTGTTTTCAATAAATAGCCCACGCCTGTAGGCTTTGGCTTTGACTAATCTATCTCGGCGCGTGTGCAATTTCGAAAAAACGCATCATGTCCCTAATGCTCCGGTGCAGGCACTCCCAGAGAGATCGGTATCATCCTGAGAAATGGCGAATGAGCCTAGCTCACTGCAACCACAAGCAGACTTGGCTTTTTCGGCCGACTTTTCAACAGAAGCAGAGTAGAGCATTGGCCATCCACTCCACTGAATTGTTTGGTAACATATTGGAAAAGCCATTCGGTCGTATTAAATACCTTTTGAAAAACATTTTGTATCAGTGGGGCTTTAACGAGGATACTCATCCATATGCCGATTGCTAATACATATACAGGTAGTCTGTCCGTACAGCATTCGCAGTACGGTTCGCTGACTATACATGATGTTGTAATCACGGGGCTATGCCAAGTGATTGCAACCGTGCACGTACTCATGTATACGAACTTTTTCCCCGCATGTAGAAAGGTTCTTACAGGACAAAACCATCCCTAAGACCAAGACCGGATGCAGCGGCATACAAAGCATTTCTTTGTCGCTGCATCCGATCTTGGTCTTAGGGATGGTTTTGTCCTGTAAGAACCTCTCGAGCTTCTCCCTCGGGGCGTGGGTCCCCGCGTATGGGGAGCTGAGTGGTATCGACGGTCCGTGTAGTATGAATCAGCCGAGTCAAGGAGGTACGCGTTTGATCGTCTGTCAATCGTGACTTGCAGTGATGCACGGAGGTCACTGAACAGGGCTTCACATGTGGGTTTGATGGAGCACATAGCTTGTTCAAATTCTGGTTGTTCTCGGCATGCTCGTGTGATGGCAGTATGCAGTGGCATTTCACCTTGAAATTCTGTACCGAGGGCTCTCTGTGCGAGAGTGAGCTTGTCGATCATGGCCTCGAGAACTTCATGTAAGCTCTTGTCTGGGTTCTCTTGTTTGCACCTTGCGAAAGTCATCGATGTCCAGTCTGTCCAGTATTGATTGTGATTAACGTTCGTGTTGAAGTGGCGGCTAAGACGTTCATACAGAGATTTCCATGTGTGTCCGGGTCCGATACTGTGCAGGTAGTACATGTGCGCGCGATCTGCCAGAATATCTGGGAAAACGTTCGCGTACGAGGCTTCTTCGATGTCAAGGCGTCGGCATAGTTCAATGAAAATAGCGGCCTTGTCTGCCAGAATGTCGTACGGGCGGCCTGTGTAGTTGTTCTCCTTTTTCCATGCTTTCTGAAATTGAACGATCTTTTCTGGTGCGAGTTTTTCGTTTGCGTATTCTCGTAGGGGTGGAAGTTGGAATGGTGAAGGCCGAAGCGGCATGGGTGCGGGCGTTTGATAAGGGCTAGTTGGCACGCCGTGTAGATTAATTGGTTCAGGGGTGGGTATCGTACGGGTCCGTTCATCGTAGGGTAATGGTTGTGATGTATACACTTGAGGTAGTTGTTGATGAGGTTTTCTATCCTCTGTCGTCTCACGCGGTATTGTCTCGCGCGTAAGAGAGACAGGTGTCTGAGAGTGTACACGATCCCCTTCTTTGTCTGGAAACGTGATTTCAGCCGTGCCGCGTACGATATTGAGCATTGAGTGCGCGATTGTCTGTCCCTTAGCAAAGCGAATCCCCTTGTCGTATAAAACCTGTTCGAGTTCTCTCTTGATCGCACGACTGAGGGGGCTAAAGTGTTCTAACTCCCATCCGTGAAAATCCTCTTGGAATGCATCCAGGGCTCGCTCGCCGGTTCGCTTTGCCATACGTAGTTCGGCAATGGCGCATGCTGCATACGACTGTAGTTGTATCACAGATGGAGATTTTGACAGGTCAATCGTGTCTGTCCAGTATTCCAGTGATGTGTCTTTCATCAGCGTTTTCTTTGAGATGCCCGTGAGTTCTGCGTACGTGTCGTACTCATCAGAATCATCTTCCTTGTTACATCTTTGTGCGCTGGGATTGGCTGGTTCAGGCGATGAAGGCGTCATGGCGGTGAGTAGGTGTGCACGGGACGTTCGTATGCGATTGTTCGTGCTTGTTTTTGTGTGTAGTACACTATCTCCTTCTTCTTCGTATGAGGTATCCAGGACAGTCTGTATCTCCTTGTTCAGTTGATACAGGTATCGTTGGGCTTCGTACGATGATCGAATTTGATCTCCCTGCCCTAGTAATTTCTATTCGGGTCAAGGTTCTTAAACAGAGACCTACAGCCTTTGCATGTAGGTAAGACTCCGTCTTCACTCTTGCTAATTTGTAGCTGAGAATCAACCACTAATTAGTGTTGAATGGACTCTGTCAGCTAGCTGATCATGGTGTGAGCAAGACCAAGAGAGTGAAGAGCTGGGTTTGCACGGTGTACACAGCGCGCGGGAATATTAGGGTGGGCAAGTAACTGTCGTTGATTGCTTGGTGTTCTACATGCGGGGAAAAAGTTCGTATACATGAGTACGTGCACGGTTGCAACCACTTGGCATAGCCCCGTGATTACAACATCATGTATAGTCAGCGAACCGTACTGCGAATGCTGTACGGACATAGTCTCTGTTGTTCTTCTATCTACTGGGGAGCCACGTAGATCGAGGGAAGTGCTAGTCCCAAACAGGTCTAGTCCTATAGACTTAGGAGTATGATACATCAGTCAGTGTTTTGATACGCTGCTTATAAAATGGCGCTTTCTGTAAATTTGTCACGCATAAAATTCGTTTTTGAACAATGTGACAGGAGGTAGCCATTAAGGATATGTTCATATACTGTAGGATGGACTATATCGTATTTCAAATGTCCCAATCTCTGGGATCACGCGTCGACTGCACTACTTCTGGTTGCGGGTCGGCCCATTACTACTACCTTCTACTTGTTTCGTTGGTACTCAGTCATTTTGAAGATCCTGAAAAGACGTAGAAGGCTCTTTGCTCTTCGAGAAGAACATATTCAAGATATGTCAATGTCAATGCCACACGGACCATGCAAGAACTCAACTAACCACGAATCTCACATCATTGAGTTGGAGAATAATAACGGTTACATACTAGTTTGCTTTCAGCATCGTCGCCAGACGCATGTTATGGTAAGCTTTTGTTGACTGAAGTAGGCTCCCATCTCAAGTGGCGCATACTTACAGCCTTCTCAAAACCCACCATCCTGCCAAACCCTCCTCCCTCCCCAATATTCCACAAGCATCTACGACATTTCAGCATCCGCAAATCACGATTAAGAAGTTCCAGCCAAAAAGGGTGGCTGGCAAAACAACAACAATGGATACTGAATTTCTATGCAACCCTATGATGGGTGCTGACTAACTACTATTCCTGTGTGTACTGGCAAATTGACTAAAATGTCCATGCGAAGTCTACCGTGCATTGAGGCTTATAGTCCCTTATATGATCATTATGTGAGAATCCGCATTGTCCTCATTGTGGCCACAGTGGTTATGCATTCCTGAAGTAGGATACCGTCTCTTATTTACCGCAATTTCTGACATCCACATAACACAACTACTAGCATTCACTGGTAGTTGTCAACAGCGTAAGTTGACAGTCTGGAAACCCAAACATTTCGCCATGCTCAAAACGAAAGTAACTTGTTGAGAACTTTTTTGGGCTGTTCAACCAAGACTATTTTTTATATCGACGTTGTGAAATGTACATAGAAAACCAGCATGTGAAAGAACTAAGAAAGTAGCAAAGACAATTTTGGATACAAATGGGTTCAAGAGCGCTTGTCAGATGGCATTTCCAAGGTTCCTCAAGCGCGCTGTGAAACTGTAAGCACAATTCGAGAAATCATCAGCGCTTGTGCCTTGGAGCTGTACAGCAAGTTCAATATCACAGCCTGAATGTTGAAGCGAAAGAAATATCTGAATTCAAAGACGCAAGCCTGTGCCTGGCGCCAACATTCTCAGCAACAAAGTAAGGTCATAGATAATATTGAACATCGAGAATCTACAGTACTAGGGAATTAGTCTGTTCGCACCAGCACGGACCTTTTCCGCAACACCAAACACGAGACCAACCCTCCTAACTTCAATCTCCTACTGCA
>JALRMI010000241.1:0-45556 GCA_026120165.1 Leptosphaerulina australis
TGGTTGAAGCACTTTGACGCGCACACAAAGGAGCGTACTGTGGGCGCGTACCGCTTGCTGATTGTGGACGGCCACGGGAGCCACAACACAGAGGAATTTGACAAATACTGTGAGGAACATGAAATTATTGTTCTCTGCATGCCTCCACACTCATCGCACCTGTTGCAGCCGCTGGACGTGGGTTGTTTTGGCTCCTTGAAGCGGGTGTACTACACCGAGAGAGACAGTTGGTCACGGTACTCAGGCACGCAAGTCAAGAAAGAGACCTTCCTGTCAGCCTTCCGCAACGCTTTTGACAAGGCAATTACAAGAGATAATATCCTAGCAAGCTTTAGAGGCGCCGGACTGGATCCCCATAACCCAGAGCGAGTGTTATCGAAGCTTGATGTGGTGCTTCGCACGCCGACACCATCACCACCACAGGACACTCCATGGGAATCCAAAACACCAAGCAACCTGCTCGATATAGAGGCCCAAACAACACTAGTTCGCGAGAGCATACAAAAACACAGAGGATCACCCATTTCACCACTTCTGCAGGCTGTTGGTTCGCTTGCTAAAGGCATAGCTACCATAGGTCATCATTCGGTGTTGCAGGCTAGGGAAATTGCAGGTCTTCGCAAGGCAATAGATGCCATGACAGAGCAGCGCAGTCGCAAAAGAAAGTATATTCGGGCAGAAGAGAGACTTAAAGTAGGTACTGTACTAGATTTGATAGCTGAGAAGGATGGTGGTGGTGAGGAGGTACCTGAACAGTTTGCAAAGAGGGTGCGCAGGCAGAGGCACTGCGGGCGTTGCGGTAAGCCTGGCCACAACACACGCACCTGTACTACAGAAATAGTAGATCTAGACGATAGTGACGCTTCTGATTAATAATATAGGCCACAGTACAATTTTGTGCACTGTTGTGGTAGGAAGATAATAGACAAGTAACAGGTATGATTTTGGTGGGGGGTGGCCACTCGGTGGGGGTGGCCACTCGGTGGGGGTGGCCGCTCGGTGGGGAACCACGTTATCCCAACAAAAAAGTCTACGTCCATGATTATGTTGCCATTTGTTACTGTTGGTTTCACGGATACGGCACCAATTGATGCTTTCACTCTGTGGTCAAATTGAGTATCGCGTGGATCGAGCAAATGGTATCCCACAGTGTGTAAATATACAATCTCCCCCAACATGGAGAGGGCGAACCGAAGAATCTGAACCTACAACTGGCAAGCTAGTAGATGACTTAGACGTCACTGCTAGCCCTTGCTACGTAGGAGATTCGCGGTATAGTATAACAAGCCCATACTCTTTGATCTACCTATCCTTGATACTTTCATCCCAAACTGTGCCATTGCCCAACCGTAGACTAGCGCCCCGCGACATCTACGGGCAGTCGATTAACAGTGTCCAATATACCTCCCCACTTCACGGGCGGATATACCGACAGTTACACACTTACAAGATATTTGTACACGGTCTTCACCTCCCGCATTTGTTCAGTTCAGTATCGCAGACGCAGAATCTAAATGTGATGGTGTGTGTTGAATCCTGTTGCAATTGGTCTCTCAGCGAGAAGTATTGCTGCTGGATACATACCGTGGAATTATTTTCAGCTCGAGGGTATTGTCACATGGAAAGGTGAAAACTGAGCAGAATTGTTTTCTCCAGCGAATGTGAACTCTATTAGGCACCGGAGCCGACGATTTTAGATAGGAGCCTACATTTATGCATTAGGAAGGGGAATATTGCGACATGTTTTAAAGATATTGTGCAAACTATTAAAGTCAGCGAAGGAAACCCTGTGTCAAGCAGAAACCCTACTTATGTTTAGCATTCTTTGAGCTGACTGCAAAGCCGACGCCTGTGTGGTCGTTGTGAATGCCGTTCAAGGGGGCGAAGTCTATGCCATGAGATCCGCATTTTCGTAAGGAAGGGGAAGCTCGGACTTTTATTGAGGTCCTCCAGAGGAGTTCTTTCAAGAGACAGCCAAAAGGCACCATCACCGGGGCCTGAGGACTGCGCTTCAATGAATGTCTCGTTTGCCATAATACGAATCCTGGCTGAAAATAGCCGGAGGACCTCGGGCTGACACGTAATGATCTCTAAAGAACGTGCCTGCAAGAGATCTGTAATATAGAAATGCCCAACGGGCAGACGATGATTGGTCTTCGAGCATACTAGTATAGAAATGGCTTGCAGATATGCAGGCTTACGCATATGCTTACTTGTGTATGCGTGCATGCATGCTTGCATAGATATTTCGATGCCTGATATCGCGGCAAGACGAAGAGGTACAGTCAACGGCACCAGGTGGCTGAGGATCTTGATTGTATATTGTCATCATTGTCTCGCCGCACGAACCTATATCTAAAGAAAGCAGGGAATGTACAAGGAGTTGTCTTGGTACGATGTGATGTATCAACACAACGGCACAGATAATCTTGCAGTGCTGTCCAGGAAGGAGCAAATCAAGTCACCATCACGCATATGGATGGAATGATCAAGCGACTATGCGGTTCATCAAATACCTGGATTGCTTGTTCCGAAGGGAAAGGGTATCAAAAATGCAAGACAAGGCAGAAAACTCAGTCGCTCCTTGAATGCTGAAATGCTGTAATGTTAGATCCTGAGATTGCTTATGCCCATATGCCAAGTGTCCAGCTCACTCGCTCCCCTGCGCCACGTGCAACGCCGGGTCCCATACTTTGTCGCTGCGGAATCACGGAGATTTCCTTATCCCTCGAAGCCCCTTGCAATCCATGCTGTAAGTATCGTTCTCTTTCGATCTCGACAATACCTCTAACCCTCTGGTGGGCAACAAAACTGGCGCCAGCCCAGGCACCCAGTGTTTGCACACCTCTGATTATGCCACCTGCAGAACACTCTACTGGTGGTCCATTTTTCAGACTGGCATTGGCGAGCTTAATATCGATGTTGTCGATCCCTGGTGCTTGTAGACCTGCAGACACTGGCGCTGAAGTCACAATGGGATCAAGTAATTCAGAGGCTTTGTCTCCATCCTCTTGTTGCTTAATAACCAAATTGCGCTGTTGTGTCCGCAGTCTGTCCTCGTGACGTGCACTGCCCTTTCCCCAGCTCTTGACAGGGTCCCAGCCTCTCAACTGGACTAACACTTCCAGCTCTTTCAGGATGCGGGTCTTCAAACCTGGCATGTCCGAAACGCCCCCAGTGATGACGATCCGTGACATGCACAGTCGACGCAAATCTACGGGAAGGGCGACGAGCGTGCGATAGATAAGATGGTGAATGGGCAAGTCCTCATCATCAAACTCATTCAGTGGTGCTTCAGGTACAAAGAGCGCATTCTCAGCTGGCTTGGCTAGCGCAGTAAGTGCTATTTTGAGCTCTGTCGGCGGAGTATGCTTCGGGAAGGGTACCAAAACAGTGGGTGGAGGTGTCTCGACAGCGTCTTCCCATTCTTCAAGTAGAGGGGCTTCACGTGCGGGGAAGTACACGGTCCTTCGATTTCCTCTAGGGTTAGGTTTACACCAACCCACACGTGTAAGAACCTCTTCTGCTTCCTCGAAAGAGATATCTGCTTTCGGTGCGCCTGGTGCAGCACCATCGTCCAACTCGGCGTTCAACAGCTTAGCCATCTCTTCACTCAGCATTTTGCCCGCTCTCACCGTCCGCTTCTCGTGCACCTCTCGATACTCGCAAATAGCTGTAACAAGTGTCTCAGCCCATCCTATATCGACAACCAATGCAGATCGCAGTCCAGCGGCAACAGTGGAAAGAACAGGGTTCGACATCAGTGTAATGCTTGGTGCGTGGAAATGTCTGAATAATATATCGAGCATCTTTGCAATGATCGCATGAGGTAATCGAGGTGGAATCGCAAGCGTTATACGTCGTGGCTTTGTGTCCAGTAAGAAGTACTTGGTATACGCTTCCCTTATAGCCCGCTCAAACTTGTCTCCCATAAGTTCCATGTCAACATTGGTAAGGTCCAAGCAGTAAAGCTCATGATCTTTGCCCCATGACAGACTCTTTTTCTTTCGCCGTCGTCTTCGCCTGAATTCTGGATCGTACTGCCTATAGTCGCCCACTCTTCTTTGCCTATCCGGATCAAATGCCAGTGTGCATCGCGGGGCACTTTCACCGGGAAATCCTCCTCGTACGAACCGCGAACCGACCTCTAGCACAACATACTCGTCTTCAGTACGGTAGTTGCCGCTCGGTGAGCCGTATAGGGAGGATGATGCACGCTGGAAGGGCGTTCGCGGTGTTTCGGGAGTGGATGCGAGATCGGCGAGACGGGGCGTTGCGCCTCTCACAGAGCGGCCTAGTGGTACAGAGACTTTACGTTCGCTGTTGCTTGACATTGTAATGAGCCCTATTGGCTTGATAGGATTTGTTCGTTACAGAACATTATGGCGATTTGTAGAATTGAAACCCATAAAGACCCTTGGTTGGTGTTCAATGTATGCAGCAACTACGCTTGTACGTATTAGGTGCTAGCTTCCGTGTTGCTTGGCAAATCGAAAAAATGTTCGAAGAAGCTGGATCGACGCACAATTGCATCTGCACCGACAACCCTCGCGCTTTTCCACATCGCGCAAACTCAGCTCGAACAGAGCAGTGACAATCGAATCAACGTCACGTCGAGCAAAAAAAAGGCAGGAAAATGGGTCTCTTCATCCTTACCGAGACAAGGTACGACTGCTACGGCAGCACGCTAAGCTGCAATGCACAAGAGACTGACATATAATTACAGCGCGGGCTATGCTCTATTCAAGTCTAAGGACAAGAAGTTGCTCAGCAAGGGCGATGAGCTCAGCAAAGATGTGTCGACAGTTGTTGAGTCGCTGAAGCTCAAGAAGTTCACCAAGTTTGAAAGTGCCGTCACTGCACTTAACGAGGCTGCAGCCCTCACCGATGGCAAGGTCAGCTCCATGCTCGGCAACCTGTTGCAGGAGCTCAAGGACGAGACCAAGGCATCTTGTACGCCATTTGCGGCTCAAAATGATAAACATTGAACGCTGACAATTTTTAGTGGCTGTCGCTGACCCTAAGCTTGCCAATGCTATCGCTCAGGTCCCTGGCCTGTCTATCAAGCCCATTTCCGACTCTTCCACCCAGGATGTCTACCGTGCTATTCGCGAGCACATGACCTCCCTGATCCCCGACCTTGTACCCGCAGAGATGGACTCAACCCGCCTCGGTCTTGCGCACTCGCTTTCACGTCACAAGCTTAAGTTCTCTCCCGAGAAGGTTGATACCATGATCATTCAATCCATTGGTAGTCTCGATGTCCTGGATAAGCAGCTCAACACATATGCCATGCGTGTGAAAGAATGGTATGGCTGGCACTTTCCTGAGCTTGCTAAAATTTTGAACGACAACCTCGCATACTCAAAGGTCGTTCTCAAGATGGGTTTCCGTACCAACTCCAAGGACGCCGATCTATCAGGCATTCTTCCAGAGGAGATTGAGGCTGCCGTCAAGGCCGCCGCTGAGATCAGTATGGGTACGGAAATCTCTGAAGAGGATTTAGAGGCTACCAGCGCTCTTGCCGAACAGGTCGTTGATCTTACTGAGCACCGTCAGAATCTTGGCGCATATCTCTCCTCCCGTATGCAGGCTCTTGCGCCTAACCTTACTGCGCTTGTTGGTGAGCTCGTCGGTGCCCGTCTCATTGCCCATGCTGGCTCTCTCATGAACCTTGCCAAGTCTCCCGGTTCTACTATCCAGATTCTCGGTGCCGAGAAGGCGCTTTTCCGCGCTCTCAAGACCAAGCATGACACTCCCAAGTACGGCGTAAGTGGATTGTCAAAGCTATTTTGATGAAATTGTTCGCTGACATGATCTAGCTTATTTATCACGCCTCGCTCATTGGTCAGGCAACCGGCAAGAATAAGGGAAAGATTGCCCGTATGCTCGCCGCCAAATCCGCTCTTGGTCTGCGTGTCGACGCCCTCAGTACATGGGGCATAACCTCTGAAGACAAGTCTGCCGAGCCCACTGAAGAAGAGAAGTCACAGATTGGTCGCGACGCCCGCCTTGGCATTGAGAGGAGATTGAGAGCGCTCGAAGGCAAGCCTCTCAAGAGCATCCCCAACGCCAACGCTACTGCGCTCGGCTCAGGACAGAAGTGGGATGTCAAGGAGGCTCGCAAGTATAACCCCGATGCCGATGGTCTGACCGGTGAAGAGCCTGCCGCTAAGAAGTCGAAGTCTGAAAAGGTTAACGGTGCCACATCAAAGAAGCTTGTACAGGAGGTTGATGAAGATGAGACTATGGTTGATGCTGACGATGCTGAGGACTCCGAGTCTGAGTCTGAGGATGAGACTAAGGCGACCAAGGGCGGTGACAAAATGGCAAAGAAGGCAGAGAAGGAAGCCAAGAAGGCACGGAAAGCCGAACGTGCCGCAAAACGAGAAGCTAAGGAAGCGAAGAAGGCCGCAAAGGAAGCTAAGAAGGCGTCGAAGGACTCTAAAAAGAGGAAATCTGATGACGATGACACAACTGAGAAGAAAAAGAAGAAGAAGAGCAAGGACTAGACACATCTTAGATGATGTTGTACGTTTGACCATGTGAAAATGGGTGGCGTTCTGGGATCTACTTTTTCTTTGACGTTTCGCATGTCGTGCTATCTATGGGCGCGTGGCGCAAGGCTGGATTCATGTAACATTTCTTGTTGACGAGGCATTGCATATTGGGGATGAATGAGATGGAAGTGCGGAAGGATACCCGCTAGCCGCTATGCATACAATTTTACACAAAAAGGTTCAATATCGCTGTCGGCAACCGCGAAGTGATATCTGTTTCTATCTCATACTGTGCACTCATTCCATAACGCTGGCTTCTCTATTCATCGATGCATTGCTTTGGTCCTATATGCCATACACGCACCGGGATACTTTCGCCTTGAACTTGGGCTCGAGCTCCGCAGTCGCATTGCATATCTGGTTTGGCGTATTTCATGCCCTCATACCCACTCACCTCACACCTTTCTCTTGACTTTTCTCTTCTTCTTACTCGCACCCAACAGCTTATTCGCAATCTTCGGCAACTCAGCATCCTCCACGCCTGCAGGAATGTTCGCTTCCTCTTCATCAAACACACGTGCAATAATCGCAAGGATCTCATGCAATTCCTCTTCCTGGAACCGCGTGCCTGCCTTCGTATTATTAGCTGTAGTTCATGACCATTCATTACAGCAAATAGATCTCAATGAATTGAGAGACGGGACTATAGGTGTGCTCGAATGATCGGGGGCTTACCTCTTCAATAATGAGTTCGAGCATGACCTGCGTCGTTGGTCGGAGGTTGTAGATCTGAATAAACTCTGCTTTGTTGAGTCGGTAGTGCGGTGCCAACGCGCGGAAAAGTGAATGTTCACCCTTGTACAGTGTCATGGGTCGGGAAGGATGCATGTCTGCAATACTAGCTGTGTTGTAGTCGGGCGTTTGGAGGTAGGTTAGACCCTGGAGTTGTTAACAGGTTCCTTCTTTCCTGAGAGGTGCTGCGACTTGTGGTGATGAAACTCTGGTTGGCAATGAAAGGTAGGCCAGGTAAAGTGAGAAGAGGGCGACAGAGATCAAGATAACGTGTGGACTTACATCTCGCAACATGTGTTCAAGACCTTTTGGCTTCCGTCTGTTACGCTCTGTGCCATCGTCGCCGGTATATTCTGCTTCTTCTTGGCGGAGGTGCAGGAGCAGCTCATGGTTTGAGATGAGTGCTGACTGTGGGTTTTTGATCTACATGCAACAGCTGGGTTAGCTAATTCGTTGAATCAGTAGGCAAGGGGCTGGCTTCGGGCAGGATAGGTAATGTCTGGCAAGAAGCAGTGCTGCTCGACTCTGGTAAATTATGTTGAGAAACAGAGAACACTCTGCGACTGACACATTGAACAGATGACAAAGTGATAGTAGCTGTATAAGCGAATGGTAAGGGGAGACATGGCACCTACATGCATCGTGATATTGATAGAATATTGAATGCTCGGGCCAAGTTCAGCTCACAACAAGAGCCCACTCAATGGTCCCACTAAGTAGGATGGTCAATTTGTTGTTGCCCTGCCCATGTAAGTAGATGCTCCAGGCCTGGTTTCAAGACGGCAAATATCTTTGTGACTTTGAGAATATAGTTTTGAGACCAAATGGCAGGGAGACTGAGGTTATCCATGTCCGGAGTAATCCCGTAGAACACAAGGGAGAGGCGAAAGGGAAGAGCGCAGCGACCACCTACGTTAGATTTGACTAGACAACAGACAACTGTAAGTGACCTGTTGAAAAAGCGAATACTTTAGTGCTTTGAGCGTGTCCTGTACTCAGTGGTGACCAAACTTGATCAGCATAGCGATGTTGTCAGAAGTGAGCAAGCAGCAAAGGCAGTTTTTTGCGCTAGCGTCGCGCTAGTCACTCTGCCTCAAGCAAGAGCCCAACGTTACACGTAGAGCTCCTCATCAAGCGTCAGTATCAGAGGAGAAGTTACAGGACATACAAGCACACATATGCAAGTGTTTTGTATGTGTTCTATACCTGAGCTAATGCGTGCCTGCGAATCGCGCTGACAGCGATTGGTTCACATATCCGGAGAAAGATTCCGGACAACCTTGAAACCCCACGAAAAGAACAGACCCGAAAGGAGATATTCTGAAACACAAGGGGACACCTCATTAAATAAGCCCGGAACCTTCGGTAAGAAGGAAAGAGAGAACGACTGTTAGCTCAACCCCGTATATAGATACGTTATACGAAAATCAGCCACAAGTATTTCCCTAACCTGTCGAACGAGCGGGGTGCCGACTCGACAACTCCCAGGCCCCAGAGTGGGGGTTGGCAGGAGTGTCCCTTCTATTAAATGAACAAACAATGAAATGGCTGCGGATGGGGCGATGGCTCAGTCCAACACGTGCTTGGGCTGATTTCGCATGCACAAGGCTGGATAGCACTTTCTCAGTTCCACGTCGTGCAGCAGCTGCGAGACGCATCCGGACATCAAGCCGCGGCATGCAACATGTAGGGATAGGGAGATCTTAACTTTGGCGTTGGGAGTTTGAGGATGGGAGCATAGGAATGTGAATTCCAGTACCACTGCGGTTAAGGCGTACTGCACATGGGAATTGCCGTGATAGAAGCTGTCAGATGCCTACTGCCGTGAGCGCTAGGCAGCACAAAGTTTCTCAGCGTTGAGTCTAGATTTCCATCGACGATTCCGAGGTGTATCGTTGGTTCGAAGGATGCGCTTGACTGGGGTTCGGTAGCGCAGCGCCCACACGCTGGGGTTGCACTCTTGCGAACAGCGATTCTCGTTTCAAAGAACTGGAGGGTGCAGCGTGCAACAAGAACGTCTATCTACAAGTTGCTATCGTAAGCTCCGTCCTGGTGTGTCTGAGCAGAGCGGCATAGACACAACGCCGAGCAGATGAGCCGAGGACGAAGTCTCTGCTGTGTATCATTTCCCGCTTGCACCTGGATCTGTACGAAAGCTCTGGTCACAAGAAGAGACAGCGTCCCATAGTACGAGGGAGCTTGGTGTGGCTCGCTACATTTGAATTGCCTGTTGGATCGTCGATAATAGCAAGGATCTACGTGTCGTTCGAGATGTGAAAGCACGAGGCATAGAACATGGTGGATGCCAGCAGGTCGTACTTGAAGCCTTAGACTGTATGTTAATAGAGACTGACCTTTAATATGCGGCCAACAGACAAAGTCAGGCCATGTCCCTCAGTGCGCGAAGTGAGGATGTGCAGCAGAGCTTTTGCGGCCAAATCTAGCCCCTCTGTGGATCCCCTTTGATGCACGGACACCTTCGTTGCTAAAACGTCTACCAGCCGTGTCGGTTGGTTGGGCGCACCATTCACCCTTCTGCAGCAAGCTGCACAACACAGCACCCTTCCGCGGTGCGCTGTTTACTGTGCGTTCGTGCCCAAGACAGTCACTCACTTATCAGTTCTGCTAGGGCCATCGTCATCCAGTCATTCGTTTACTACCTATCACACTACAGATACTCTTTGTTCCTTCACTCAGTTCTCCGCTGTTACGCCCCGCCCTCACGAACTCTTGGCATAAACCTCCACCCTTCAGCAATCGTGAGCATCGATCAAACTAGATACGAGTGGAGCCACGGCCTTACCCATTCGGTTGTCAGATCCTTCGCCACGTTTCTCCTTTACCTTGTCACTCTCTTTGCCCAAAGTAGCGCGATCGGGCAGATTGCAATCAGACACCAGCGGCAAGAACCACCGAGGTCACTGTCACCCTGGGCATGATTGACCCTCAGTTCTCTTCTGGTACCAAACTCATGGATACACAGAATCAGTACGCTGCAGCTGCACTTGCCTCTCCTGCTATCCCCGCAACTCCAGACGAGGACACGGGTGTCTCTCTTACGGAGACAGCAATTCCACAAGGGCGTGCCGACATAGCCATAAACGAACCACGCTCCTTTCTCGAGGTCTCTCTTCCACAGCCTTTCCCGCTACCCTCCGCCTCACCCCAGCCTCTGACGACGCCAACCCTAGAAAACCAACCTCACCTGGATCTGAGCTTTACTGGAACCTTCTTGCCCACTGATGTGTCACTGCCTTCCCCCACACTGGCCAGGACAACGCCCAACTTTCGTTTACCTTCGTTTGATGTCCTAGGTATTGCTGCGCCTCATCCTGATCGTATCCCACTACACCCAGCACACTCCTTCTCGGCATTGGGCGCTGGACCTCTCTCGAAGCCTGAGGACCCCCTCCATGTGCTCAGCCCACCTTTGGACTTTCACCGCCAAACTGAGACGTCTGCCGAAGCCCCTGCTCTTAGTCCAAAGGCTGCCAGCAAGCAGCTGGAACATCAGATCTCGACCTTCACTCCCCCAACGGAGCCGGGGACGTTCAATTGGGGATCGCTCGTAGGAGTGAAGACGGCCGGTGCCGGCTCGCCTCCCAGTTCCGAACCTGGAGTATCGCCAAATCTTAATCTCACTGAAAGTGTGACGGCGCCAGGGCAGGCTCCGATCATTGTGCCGACTTACGCAAGCGAAATAAGCGAGGCGGCTAGGATGGCAGCATGGGTTAAGCATATCAAAAACATTCTCAGTGAGACTGAACAATGACAACCCCGCACCGTCAACGTACTGACGATCTGTAGCAGCTGAGACAGAAACCTTGGGCCTTGCACAAGTGAAAGTCTTGTCACACGCCCTCCCCTGTCCTTCGCTGACAGGTCACTTGTTTGGCCAGATCATCGAAGCTATCCACGACAGGACAAGCTCTTATACGTCCTGGATCAATGTCTTTCATGCCGTTCCCGGTCGCTTCACACTTTCCGATCTGCCCAAATCGCCACCCTCGACCCCCGGCCCTGTCGTTGGAGGAGACGAGTACTTCACCACCAAGGTATTTGATAGTGCTGTTGCCATCCCTGACTACCAGCTCGATTCGAAACTTCTGCCTCCATCTCCGCGACCGGTCGTTCCGCCAGGGAGTATCAATGTCTCCATAGTCGAGCGATACATTCCCCCTACTAATACCAATGAATATGCTGAAATGTTTGCATTCAAAGGGCGTTCCTTGCTTTACGATCGTCTCGCAGAGCTGTCAACTGACAATGGCGTTCTTCTCTTTGTATATCCAACACGACAGGGCGGACGGACCTTCATGAGGGATTACTTGGGGCCGATCCTCGATCCACTACTGCGAACCGTGACGGTCATCCATGATCTGACATCCGACTTGGGGAAGAACCTCGGCTATATGTCTTCTGTTGACTACCTGGACGAGTACGAGCAGTTGGCAGCGCACGTCGAGACCTTTTGCGAGAAGCTGAACGAGAGTTCGTCATGCCGACGAAGCTCCAGTGACCTGCCGGCAACCTATGAAGTGATAGAAGCTTCGAAGGAAGAGATTATCTTTGACCGGATTGCATGGGCAGATGACTGGTGGATCAAGCAAGAAAAGCCCAGGGTTCGTGAAGTAGTTACGAAATACTTCCGAAAAGCGGCGAGACTACCGACCAACACCGAGATGACCAGCGCGCATTTGATCGAAGAAATACTGAACGGTGTTTCGAACCGCGAGTACCTAAGTGGAGGGCCAGAAAAGGGCGTGGAAGTAGGTGTTTTCGTCATCAAGAAGACAAGGCCCACGTAGAACGTGCGCCTGGCGATACGGCGAAGACCGACCGGGGTGGAGGGGTCGAGCAGCGGTTTGAGCAACGAGGTGCTTTGCGACAGCGAGGCCAGCGGAGCGTATGAGCCCGTTCCTTGATGACTACGAAAAGAAAGATGTATTACGGCGGACATGGCGTTTATGAAACCAACTTGTGCATGAAAAGCAACTTCGCGATACCCTTGTTCGCATTGCATGGCATGGCGTTTTTCTACTTATGATTGTATCATTGGGTCAACAGGCGTGGTATGCAACGGAAGTAAACATAATATTAATCATTCGTACTTCATTTACGAACCACATCTCTCGGGTTAACCCGTTTATAGCACTATTCATCGTAAAGGTACACTGAATCATAAGCCTACTCTGTAAAAATAGAACAAAAATAGAAGCTGCTCATTTGTTTCGTAATAAGCACTGACGAGTACAGCACCAAGGCAAATCGCCGTCATGTAAGGGCCGTCTCGGACATACAGTCGTACAAGTACAAATGACCACCCAAAACTGACCGAAGTCGATCAGAAGCGCCCCCCAAACGCCACTCAGTGAAGAACAATCGCCCAATATATCCCGAACATCATCTCCAAGCGCCAAATACCACATGCTTAAAATTATGATTTCTTCAAAAAACCCCCAAATAAACCCTTCAACCCTCCCTCGCCACCCTTCTTTTTATTCGTTGTTCCACTACTTCTTCTCTCCGTTTCGCTCCTCCTCGCACGAGGCCTTTCATCACCGTACACCTTTGCTCGCGAACGCTCAGACTGCACACGGCGACTGATTGGTCGCTCACCTTTGTCTGACCCTGGGGCAATGCGGCGATTGCGATTGGGTCGCTCGTCAAGTATTGACACCCGTCTTGTTCGGTGACGGTCACGGCGTTCAGAGCCGGAACTTATGCCTAGCACTGCGCCAGCATCATCTGTTGAGAATGCAGGCGATTCGTTGGCATCATTCATAGGCTCGGGTTCGAACTCTGCTTCTCGTTGACGCTCGACTTCCATCGCGGCAGATTCAGGAGGCGGCGGTGGAGGCTCGCGGGTGGGTTGTTCAAGCGAGACACCTCCATCTCGACCGCCAGACATTTGGTGTTCTCTGATCCGTGCTGCTCTTCTCTCATCCTTGCGCCGATAGTACTCTGCTTCCTCTTCAGCCGAATTGAACCGACTCGAACGGTGATTGTGCGAGTGTCTACGACTACGATGCGGACGCTCGCCTCTCTCGCGGCTTTCGTTTGACGAGTGATTGCTGCTTGAGTGGTGTCCTCTTTCCTTACGCAAGGCAGAGGTAACCGTCTCCACAACCTCAATAGATTCAGTTCGAATGCGGGACCTCGGTGTGACAGATTTCGAAGAGGGGGTGGCTGGCTCCGTCTTTGAGCGACCGAAAAGTCCCCCAAGGAAACTACCGCGCTTGGGTGTAGATGGTGGAGGCTCACGAGTACTCATTCGACGGTGAGGTGTATTGCGTGGCGACTCTGTGGCCTCAGGTGCAGCATCGGCTGACTCTTCCTCTTCGGCCGCACGGCGTGCAGCATCGCGAGGGACTGCTGCTTCCCTACGTCGAGATTTTGCTGCTTCGAGCTTCTCCTTCTCTCTATCCGCACGCTTTTGCCTCCTTGCTCTCTGCGCTTCTTCTTCGTCACGCGCGGCCTGCGCGGCTTTTTCGTTCTCCCGTCGTCTTGCCTCCTTTTCGGCCTCATGGCGTTGTCTTCTTTTTTCATGCCGTATCCGTCTTGCTTCCTCCTCCTGTAGGGCTGCGTTTGCTTCTTGCTGCTTGAGCTGCTGTTCCTCAGCCTGTTTTGTTACTCGACGCTGCTCTTCTGCCAGCTTAGCAGTACGTCGTTGCTCGCGGCGACGTTGTTGTCGTTGGAGCTCCTCCTCTTGGAGTCTTACCATAGCTTCTTCTTCGGCTAACTTGATCGCACGACGTTGCTCACGGCGCTTCTGGCGTTGCACTTCCTCTTCCTCGTGTAATCTCGCTGCTTCCTCTGCAGCTGCTCGGGCTTTCTCAGCACGGCGAGCCTCATGTCGCTTCTTTCTCTCAGCGTCCTCGTCCACTGGCTCTGGAGCGCGACGCTTGCTATGCCTATCATCCGTCTTGATCTCGTGGCGACGATCAGACCGATGCTCGGGATACGCTGGCTCTTGGCTTTCGCGACGACGTCGAGTACGATGTTCGGGGTATGCCGGCTCTTCAGTCGGGCTATTTCGTGGTTCTGCCTCCCGTGCTCTGGGCTTGCCGCTTGCGACCTCGCGGTCTGTGGTGCTATCGCGACGCTTAGTCTTTGGAGAGCTGGAAAGCTTGGCAGCAGCTAGCAAAGCAGCTCCTGGGAAATTGGGCTTTTCCTTGGTACTTGTATCACTCTCATGTCTGCGATGAGAGTGGTGCTTGCCTTCGCGGCGCGAGTGAGAGTGTCGACGATGGCGCTTTTCACGAAGTGACTCAGCGGCAGAACCATCCACTATAGCAAAGTCTCGTGTCCTTGGAGTTGGGTCGAAAAGTGCTTCGCCTGCAGTTTGAGACTCTGCATGCGCTGCATTAACGGACGATTCATGAGTCACTGCCTTAACTGCATCAACTGATTCGACTACACTTTGATCCTTAGGAAGATCCAGAGTGGGCCTATCTTTCTTTTCGACCACTGAGATTGGACCAAGAACAATAGCTTCGACCTGTTGTACAGATTCCTGTGGTGGCAACTGAGACACCTGAACAAGATGTTCTGAGGCTATCTCATCTTGGGAAACATGTTCTTGAGAGGATGCTGACTTTTCGACACCGAACTCGACCAGAGGGAGCTCATTGGGTGCAGCTTCTTCAGGTACAATTTCGATTGATGCCACTTTGGGAGCAAAAGGCTCAGCGGAGGCAGGCTCTTCGACAATAAACTCAGTAGGAACCGAGCGCTCAGCTTCAGGAATTGCGTTCTCGAAAGCAATAGATTCAACTACTTCAACAGGAGCAGCCACATACTCAATAGGTGCATCTTCTACAGGTGTAAATTCGATGAGCGTGGTTTTGGCGGATACGGTTTCGACAGGCGCAGGTTCGACAGACGCAGGCTCGACAAGTGCTGGTTCGACAGATGCTGGTTCGTCAGGCGCAGGTTCAACAGGTGCTGGTACGACAGGCGCAGGCTCGACAGGCGCAGGTTCGACTGACGCAGGTTCGACTGACGCAGGCTCGACAGGCGCAGGCTCGACAGGCGCAGGTTCGACAGGTGCAGGCTCGACAGGCGCTGGTTCGACAGGCGTAGGTTCGCCAGACGCAGGTTCGACAGACGCAGGCTCGGCAGGTGCAGGCTCGACAGGCGCAGGCTCGGCAGGTGCTGGTTCGACAGGCGCAGGCTCGACAGGCGCAGGTTCGCCAGACGCAGGTTCGACAGACGCAGGCTCGGCAGGTGCAGGCTCGACAGGCGCAGGCTCGACAGGCGCAGGCTCGACAGGTGCTGGTTCGACAGGCGCAGGCTCGACAGGCGCAGGTTCGACAGACGCTGGTTCGACAGACGCAGGTTCGACAGACGCTGGTTCGACAGGCGTAGGTTCGACAGACGCTGGTTCGACAGACGCTGGTTCGACAGACGCAGGTTCGACAGACGCAGGCTCGACAGACGCAGGTTCGACAGACGCAGGTTCGACAGACGCAGGCTCGACAGGCGCAGGTTCGACAGGCGCAGGTTCGACAGACGCAGGTTCGACAGGCGCAGGTTCGACAGATGCTAGTTCGACAGATGCAGGTTCGACAGGCGCAGGTTCGACAGATGCTAATTCGACAGATGCTAGTTCGACAGGTGCAGGCTCGACAGGCGCAGGTTCGACAGACGCAGGTTTGACAGACGCAGGCTCGACAGGCGTAGGTTCGACAGACGCAGGTTCGACAGGCGTAAGTTCGACAGACGCAGGTTCGACAGACGCAGGTTCGACAGGCGCAGGTTCGACAGATGCTAGTTCGACAGGTGCAGGCTCGACAGGCGCAGGTTCGACAGGCGCAGGCTCGGCAGGTGCGGCGTCGACAGCGCCTTCATCTTCCAAAGCTGGCTCTTCCACAGTAATCTCAGTTGGGCCTGGCTGAACAGTGGGCTCGGCAGTCTCTTCCGGAACCAATTTGACGAGAGCAGGTTCTGCTGATGCAGGTTCAGCCATGTCTTCCATCGTACTTGTAGTCTCAGTAGTAGACACTATATCCGATAGGGCACTGGGTGCATCAGACACTGGCGCAAGTGTAGGTGTTGCAGGTGAGAGCCCCGACTCGACAGAGTTCTCAGCTTCGTCTACTGTAGATGCAGGATTTGCGACGATAGAATCCAAGTCTCCTTTTTGGATTGATAGTCTGGAGGCTTCTAAAGTCTCAATCTCATCCAGCTTTAATTCGACCTGCGCATCTTGTCCTATAGATCCCTCTGTTGCTGTCTCTTCGACTGAAGTAGCCTCGACAGCGCCCTTTTCCGTAACAAGCTCTGGATTTTCGACGACAGAGATAGTGGCATCAGTCACTGATGCTGACTCATTTTCTTCTCCTTCGACGTCAACTTTGGGTTCTGGTTCCACAGGGACAGGTGTATCCTCTATTTCTTCAACAGCTGCCTGCTCTGACACTACTCCTTGCTCAGGCTCCAGAGAAGCTGACTGTTCGGTATCTGTATGTGGGCTTATTATGTCCAAGTCCTGCTTACTATGTTCGCTTGTTGAGTCCGTCGCAATACTGTCGACTTCACTCACACCAGCACTCGCGGACTCCTCCGCTGCAGCTGAATCCGTATTTGGAGTGCTTGAAGCTTCAGGAACTACCTCTGCTGCTGGCTCTCCTTTCTCTTCTGGTTCCAAAAGCACCTTATTGTTCTCTGAGGCTGAATCAGGTGAACGTTGTTCACATGTTTCAGATAACTGGTCTGTGGCCGTTGCAGAAGTTCCTAAATCTATAACTGTCCTCCCAGTGTAGCTTGGTGCATCAATCGTAGCTTCTATTGGGCTTACTCCGCTGCTTTCTTCACTAAGTTGCTTGTCCGAAACGGGTAGATCAACCTTGACTCCTTTCACCACTTCAGGTTGTTCTTCATCAAATGCTGCAATTTGTGCTTCAGACCCTGAAGTAGGCGCTTCGTCTTGGCCTACTTCAGATACGAAAGACAGCTCTGTCGGAGCATCTGGTGATGATGACCCCGTTTCTTCAGGTACTAGTGTGTCTGTCACTGGAGCGCCAGTGTCTGCTACTGATTGTCGGACGTCATCGTCGGAGACAGACACGCTATCAGTAGTTTCTGAAGTCGAATCCTCCTTGCTTGGCTTCTGATCTGATGTTATTGATGGTAGCACTAGCGCTGCATCTGGCATGACTGGTCGCACCTCGTCCTCATTTAGCACAGGTGCTTCTTTGTCTTCATTCTCAGCTTGGGCAACAGCCGCTGTTGAATCAGCTGACGTGACTGAGATAATGCTTTCAGTATTTGCAGTCCCTTGCGAGCCAGATGTTTCAGGTTCTCCCTCTGGACGTTCGCTTGCTGCGGAAGCGGGTTGTCCGAAGTCTACAGGCGCAGAAGCCGTAGATTCCTCATCCGATTTGGTATCAGTTACTTCCAGAGTAGATTGTATAGGCTCAATGGCCGTCTCCTCTTCCTGCTCAGAATCAATGGATTCTGAGTTAGATGTGAAATCTTGACCTTGATCGGTGGTTTCTACCATGTCTTCATGTTTCGCAAAATGGGCAGTGTCAATCTGTTCGTTCTGGGCATCCTGTTCTGTCGTTTGATTTGACCCAGCATCCTCTGACTTAACCGCAGGCGATTTTTCAACTATTGTATCGGAACCCGGTTCGTTCTCTGGCTTTGACTCAGCTTCCAGAACATTGGTGCTGGTAACCTCCTCAGTAGATTCCATAATTTCTGCCCCAGGAATGACAGCTTCTTGTATCGTGTTGCCTTGCTCGGCGGGAGCTGATGGCTCTATCAGAACCTCACTCTCTGGCTCTTTCTTCAACTCGCACAAAGCTCTCATAGCGGCAGCAACCAGGACAGGATTAGGTGGAGCTTCGGCCTCTATCTCGGGGTTGGCTTCCCTTGCATATTCCCGTGGGGAACTCTCTTCCAAGTCCGCTGGTGGTTCTACTGTCATCATGGTCTCGGAACCCGATTTTGCTGCTACATTCTCGATTATACAATTAGCTAGTGCATCTGTACCTGAGCTCGAACCGTCCTCGCTCTCTTGTATAGATGGCAATGCATCGGTATCATTCTCAGTTATGCTTGGCTCTTCTTGAAGCGCTGAAGGAGCCGTTGTAGGAGGTTCTACAGTGGTGTTCTTGAGAGCATATATGGCAGCTGAGTCACTGTCATCCTCCTCAACAAGTTCAGCCATACCAGCTGCAGGCGTTGGCCTGTCTGTAGACGTCTCTACCTCCGACTCTAGGAGTGAGCTCGAGTCTGGTTTGTCAATCGTTTCACCGCTATTCTCACTTTCATTGCTGGCCTCGCTAAGTGTAGGATTGGCTTCGACGGTTTCGTCAAGAACATCAGTTACAGCTGTATTAGCTTCAGGTGACTCCGTTGCGTGCTCGCCGTCGTTTGTGTTTCCGCTTGACTCTACAGCAGTATCTACCTGCTCATCTGGACTCGGTGGCGCATCAGAAATCTCAGAAACTTCATTCGAGGTAGGTGTAGCTTCTTTCAATTCTGACTCTGATGGTAGGTCCTGATTTTTTTCTGCGCTGGCCGGTTCTGTATCCGATATGCCCAGGACAGCATCACACGACACATCTTGATTGTCACCCGCCGTTGGTGAATCCGATGGCATAGCTGGATCACGTTAGCTGTAGCCTTGTGACAGTTGCAATGCGCAAGGTGCGCCCCATCGCAAAGTATTCTAATCTTAGATAAATATGACGACAGAGGACAAGTCAGCAATAACGCGCGGGGAAAGATTGGTAGCGAAAGCGTCAACACAACCATTGTCTTTATGGAACCACGTATGCCGCGACTATCGCTTGATTACGTGCATGCATTGCAGCCCAAACACTGATTCAATGGCAGATTTGCACGTGATAAGCCGGGCTGACTGGTTGATCAAGCGCTGTGCGGAGCAGCCAATCATACGCTTCCAACATTCTTTTCGGCGTGCAGAGACACCAGGCTAAACCTGAGACCGTTCTTTCGCTGCCATGTAGCAGTCAAAAATAACATGTGATAAAATGGAATAAATGCGAGACGATGAAGGAATATGTGTAGAATTAACATACCTGGATTGGGTGCACCCGTAAGATGGGCTATAGCTGGCTCGTCATTTTCTACGGCATTTGCGACCTCATTCGCATCCGGTAATGAATCTTCGTTTTCATTTCCTCGTTCAGTGTTGCTGTGAATCTCTGGTTCAAATGCACTGGGCCTAGCATCTTCGGATGCGCTCTCGTGGTTCACCGAGGGCTCATCTTCCTGGCTGGAGGGAGCAGTTAGTGTAGAACTTTCATTGGTGTCGTCTGTTTTCGCCTCGAGAGTCGATTCCTTTTCGCCTTTTTTGCTATCTTCTGTAGCATGGCTTGTTACAGGCATTTGTTGTTGAGGGTTGATGTCGGAGGGCTGAGCTTCTGCTGATTCGTCGATGCTGGGCACTTTGGCCATATCCTCATCGTGGGTTTCTAGTCCAACATCTTTTGACTGGGAAACTTCAGCTTGTGCCTCTAAAGGAATGTCTTCTGTAACTTCTGTAGGCGCTATAACACCCTCGGTGTCTGCAATCGCTAGGTCTTCGGTAGAGGAACTGCAGCTCTCTTCAGATTCATTAGAAGATCTTTCACCCTCAGCATGGCTTACACCAGTGCCTTTAGATGCTACTGCGCCATCACCACTTTCACTCCCATTTTCATCTTTGTCCACATCATCCAATCTTTCGATAACTAAATCGGTAAATGTCTCGGTGGCAGGAGCCTCAATGATGCTGTTAGCCTCCACGGGTATGAAGGTTTCTACGTGATCGACTGCCAGTAAACCTTTTTGATCTCCCTCTGAGATTTCAGAGCTGGTGGGAATGTCTGCTTGGTGTACTGATTCGGACCCCGACCCACCTGCTTCGGCATTGATTGCTTCTTTATTATCCGCTTTGTCGGGTGATGCATCATTTGCGGTCTGATCAACTGCAGCCGGGGATTTGGTTGCAGGTGTCTGTTCTGTAGCCGGCGGGTCTATAGCAGGAGCCTGTTCCTCAACGGTAGCAATCTCAACTGCAGATGGTTCATCGGTCGCAGCAGCATCCTTGACTGTCTCCTCCGTTGTAGAGCCCTCTGTGATTTGAAGTGCCTCTTCAACTGCGGGTGTTTCTTTAGCCATAGGCGGTTCTTTGGTCATTTGTTCCTCGCTAGTCTTCTCAACAGTCGGCGTACCATCAATAGAAGATAATGCCTCTACAGTAGACGCCTCTTCCGTTCCTCCAACGGTAGACTGTTCTTTAATGGCAATCGGCTCCTGGACAGCAGACGGCTCTTCAATCACAGCCGGTGTTTCGGTCACAACCGGCTCTTCAATCGCAACCGACTCTTCATTCACAATCAATTCTTCGCTCACCACTGGCTCTTTGATCACAGCCGGTTCCTCAGCGGCCGTTGGTTCTTCGACAATAAGTGGCTCACTAACAACAGTTGTCACTTCAGCAATCGGTTCTTCTACAACAAGTGGCTCTTCATTAACAAGCGGCTCCTCAACAGCAGTCAGTCTTTCGACAAGCGGCTCTTCAGTGACGGGTGGCTCTTCAACAGTAGTTGGCTCCTCAGCTGCGCTTGTCTCTTCGAGTGCGGGCGATGTCTCAACCGCAGATAACTCGTCGGTTGTGGCTGTATCTTTGGCAGACGACTTCTCGTCAGGAACCGGTATGTCTTCCTTGACAAGTTCAGGTTCGGCCGGTAGGGCATGGTCGGTCGTAGCTTCCTCTCCATCGACAGACTTCGCTTCAGCAACAGTCCCTGTCTTGCTACCGAATATGCCTGTAGCAGGAGCCTCGTTCTCCATTATTTCACCAGCGACATCTTGTGCATCACCTGAAATCTGGCTCTCGGGGACCGTGTTCTCAGACGATGTATCCGGCTCTGGGGAAGATTTCGTTTCTGCTATGGGAGGGACCTCAACGGTTTGTTCTGCTGCTGACGTGGCTGTGACAGAGTCTTTTGAAGGTATGTTGGTGAAGTCTGAATCAACAGCGCTGCCTGCAACCTCTGAATGAGCACCTCCATCCTCCACAATTGACTTATCCTCGGCATGAGGAGCTTCATCTTCATTGCTGCCCTTCCGACCCTTTGACTTTTCCTGCTTCTTACGCCTTCGCTCTTCAGTCTTGCTTGGCTTCTTCTTTGAGGAGCTAGAATGTTCTTCTTTGCTAGACTGATGTTTTTCTTCTTTCGTGACTGACGAAATGGATAAAAAGGAGCTGCGCCGTTCTTTTTTCTTACTTTTATCGAGCTTCTTTTCCTCTTTCGGTAGAGGTGGCGATGGGGGTGGAACAGGATCTCTAATGCGAACAAAAGCGTTAGGCTTGCCTTTCCCAATGATCTTTAACTTTTTCTTGTCGTCTTTCTTCTTCTTCCCGGTGCTTGCAGAGTCTGGATCTTTCGTGTCAGAAGCAAAGTGTACAGTCTTCTCCTCATGAGGCTTAGGGGACTTTGGGGGCTCTTGAGCTACTTGCTCGGACTCACCACTCTTCTCACCATCAACAGCAACAGCAACAGGGTCCGGTACAATGTTTCCGGGCGGTGCAGGCGGTGGGGGAGGGGGCGGAGGCACTGGACCACTTCCTAGTGCCGTCTCAGCAAGAGGAACCTTCTCAGTAGGCTGCTGCTCGATTGAAGTTTTGGCACTACTGTCAATGGCAGTGTCCAGGACAGGTTCTTCTGCCTTTGTCTCTTGTCCTGAGGCCGATGCTGCTTCTGAAGCTGGTGCTGCTTCTGAGGCTGTTGCTGCTTCTGAGGCTGTTGCTGCTTCTGAGGCCGGTGCTGCTTCTGAGGCCGATGCTGCTTCTGAGGCTGGTACTACCTCTGAGGTTACTACTGCGTCCCTAGGGGGTGCTAGAGCGGTCTGTGCTGTCTTTGTGTCCAGTCCTGGTGGTTCATCCTTCACGTCTGCGACGACAGGCTCACTTTCGGTCTTGGCATCACCACTACTCGATGGTGTTACATCTGTTGGTGCCTCAGAAGTGGCTTCTGCCTGAGTTGCTTCGGTTGATGCCCCTTCCTGCCCCGCTGATGCTGGCGAATCCTGAGTCTCTGTTGTTGACTCTTCCGAGGCAGATGGCGGCTCTGGTGCTTCAGGCAGTGCGCCTGTCATGTCAGGCGCACCTCCATCATCTGAGTCTGGATTAAGCAAAGCGCAAAAGACGAGGGGACCATGTCATACCAGATTGTTCATCCTCCTCACTCTCGCTGTACCCATAACTGTAACTGACGCCTGGGTATCTGAAGACGGCTGTAGGAGATTGGGGCACTAACCGTCTATATGGCGTCTGATGTGCAGAGCTGGCTGTGTAGTAGCTCTGGCCAGTGCCGCCTGTATATGGGTTCGTCCATTGCGAGTAGGAAACGGTATACCCGGGTCCAGTCATGGTCGGACAAACCGGCCAGTGTAGATGTTTGACAGCCAAAAAAGATTGATAGGTATGAGTTGTACTACGTGCTATATTTGACGTCTTCTCCAATGCATTGCGGTGTAAAACAAACGGCAAGTACGCAATAGCAACATGAGATGTGGGGTGAGTAGATCAGATTGCGGAGAGACGAATAGAAAGCGGATCACTCAGAGGAGAGGCACCAATTTGTGGAGGTGCGTCGTGCGTGGCTCAATGGCAGAATGTTGAAACAGAGCGCTTCAACTGACGAAGCAGAAGTGCAGGATAACGTCACAAGACAGGCTTCCGGTAAAGAAGCTGAGATATGCAATCCAGGTGTCGCGCAACTTGTCGAAATTCAAAGTGGCCATGCCACCCTAGCCAGCCTCACGTTTGCAGCACACGGACGTATGTTGGGAAGACCAGCTTGGCTTGTGCGTGTAATTGGACCACGTAGGAACACGTCGTTCGCTGAACTTGAGAGAATTTGAGCCCGAGAGGTGGGTTTTTGCCATGGATGCACTGGCCACAATTGGTCCAATGCCAAGTTAGCTGCTTGAGGCTGCAGCCTATGTCGCCAGCATGAATCGTGATGCAGCGTCTGTTGTAGCCCACAGCGGCGATTTTAGGCATGGCCAGCGGACAGTTGCGCGCGTGGGGAATGTGGACTAGTCGACCAACGTAGCGAGTCACCGGAGCTTCATATGCTCCAACGGATGCAGGGGCGCGCAAAGAAACATGACGGCTAGGTATAAAATGTAATGGTGTTGATGGAGAGGAGTGACGTGTAAGTGGGCGCGCCGCACTAGGATCCCAAAGTGGTATAGTCCCATTTCTTTCATTCATCGAGGCTGTCGAGCCGACCCGCCGAGTAGTTTCGTTCCACCATCTTTTTCGCTACACAACGTGGGACAATGGGGGAAGCAGATGCCTGCTGACACACGCGGAGAGTTCTTCGTACTACCAGAGGGATCAATCGCACACAGTCTCAAGCAGAGTCGTAGCATTGCTAGTTGTCGTGATCTTTCTCACCTTGGTCATCGTATCGATGACGTGCATCCAGTAAGTGCAGCGTGAGATAACACAGCGGCTATCTAGGGCAAAAGCAATAAATGAGGTGTGGAAGGCTTCGGCAGCGTGAACGAGTGCTAACTGAGTACGTGTCCATCCACAACTGCAGAGCATTGCCACCTGCGCCAGGAAGTCGAGGTAATGTTGCCCAACCTACTCAGGCAGGCCAGCAGTAAGCAAGCGCCAGGCAAGCGTTTGGCAAGCGTGGTCGGTAGTGACTGTCTCAATGGCCTAGTATAGTCGAGCGTAGGTGTCCTGACAAGCAAGTATGGTGACAGTACGTATGTTCCTCATCGAGCACCATGATTGATTGATTCGTGGATTGGTTGAATTCATATACGTCCTATGTAAAATCTTCCTCTGGTCGTGTGGACGGATCAAGCTCGAGACTCATGTTACATACTGCCTGGGAGGACCTGTTCGATTGTACGGGTTGCGCTCTAGGTGGCGACCATATTGTAAGTAAATATCGCCGGTTGAAAGCACATACAAATGGCGTAGTCGTTATGCACCACATCATGCTGGGAGAACACACTTATCATCAGCGATCAACAGCTACTGGCCCTCTTATGTGAGCGTGTGGCTTGGTTGTTTATTGCTGCCATAAATGCTGCTGGAGGAATAAACCGATAAACTATGCTTCCTTCCAGCACTCCGGGCGTGTCGCACTGGTCTCAAACGATCAGTCGCCGTAGATTTCGACCTTGAGAGGTTCCCCTCGATCTTGGGAACGCATATCTCATCTGGCGCTCTCTTTCCCTCACCATCTTCTAATACAGGCCCCAATCAATCTTTTGTTTCAATGCCTTTCCTTCGAGCTTTACCAGACCTCCAAGCACCGTACGAGCCTCAGTGTTGATCGAAGCCGCCCATATATATGCTTTACAACCCCTGCTTTTCTTATGAACACGCACCAATCTGTTTCCCATCCTGACCGTTGATACAATGTTATCTGGCTTCCCAACCATCAACGCCAAGCTGAGGCTCTATGAACTCTTGAGAATCTTTCGTTCTTTGTAATTGCCAAGTAGGACTAATTGGACAAGACGTGGGTTATAGCCTACGCTTCACCTTATCAGGCAAAACACAGTATCCTGAAACCCTATGGTTAATCCAAAACGTATGAAGAGTACCAGCAGATGGACTTCTCTTAAACCGGGATCAGCCTTGTCTATTGCTGGGTGGTGACACTTCGTCAAACCCTAGTACGGCATGGTTTCGACGATCTGCAACAGGCAGGTAACATCAACGCCGGTGTACCAGGCAATCATGATAGCACGATAGCATTGGTGGACTCCTACCACGGCTATTGTCGATCAGACACTGAAGTGAGTAGCGCTATTAACATGGGCACCCAGGTTCAGGTTGGCTCTGTGGGCAGGCAGAAAATGCACTACTGGATAGGAAAGGGCTCTGCTAGTGCAGCATCAGCGCTATCCATAGACACGAGTTGAGAGAACTACGAGAGCATGGTCCAGTCAGCTTCGCAATGAATGAGATGGCACGTATTGGCACGGCCACACTCAGAGTGATGATTGATGTTGAAGAGTAGTAAGTGCACGGGCGAGTATGGCTATGGGCTGGTCACGCTTGTGGATGCAACCACATACTAGATTACAAGGGCGTAGTGTTATATCTCAGAGTACCCACTGAACTTCTATCTCACACAGTCTGCCAGATCACAGAGCTCCT
The DNA here is from genome assembly GCA_026120165.1 of Leptosphaerulina australis. Taxonomy (NCBI): domain Eukaryota; kingdom Fungi; phylum Ascomycota; class Dothideomycetes; order Pleosporales; family Didymellaceae; genus Leptosphaerulina; species Leptosphaerulina australis. The sequence goes on from JALRMI010000241.1 coordinate 25,456, forward strand.
ATAACTCATCAATCATAACATCGTTGCTCATCAATGCATCGTCTTAGTGCTCACAACACGACCCAATCAACACCAACCACCCACTTCTCGCCAATAAGATCAATGCTCCAGGTAGGCGCTCTGATACCAATAACACAGCCGACGCGTATCTTCACACCACCAGTGCCTCTCACGCCTCCCTGTCCAGCAAGCAGTATCTTCACACCCTCCTCTTCACCTACTGTGCTCAAAGACCTTGGCATATTGTACAGTCCTGGTTCAGCATCACCCCTAACGACAACCACACTACCCGAAAAGCATTCTAATTCATGGAGGCCTTCTTTTCCAAGACTCGAAATGCGCACCTTCAACCTTATGCCGTCCTGCTTTTCCCTTCCCCAAACCATACCCATACTCCTCTCTTGTGCTGCAAAGCCAGTGTTTGCCGTCTCAATGACCCAGGTCTGCACCGTAGATGCTAGGCCATTAGGCACATATTTCTGGTTCTTCCGTGATGGCGAGAAGATCTCTGGGAGTGGCTTAGATGGTTTCTGAGGGGACGTGGGCTGCGGTGGGAGAATGAAGTGCGGGCGTGAGGGAGGCGGTGCGCATGATGTGACAGTCGTTGAGGAAATGTTGGAGGTAAGCACGTTGCTGAATGGCATGGGTGTCTGTGGTGGTAGAAGGCGGAAGCGGTGCGACGTCGTACTGGACAGAGGCGTCTCCGGGGGCTGTTGGTGGTAGAGAGAGGGGGAGGAGGGCGACGTGCGGCGGCGCTTTGAGCGCATTTCTGAGACGAATAGTATCTCATCATCATCACTGGCTTCTTGATCCTTTTCCTCAGCGACCACGGGGTCATACTCGATGGTTTGTACAACGTCGAATGCAGGATCATCTGGTGGTCGAGAAGGACTCGACTGTGACGCTTCTTCTATGCTCTCCACTTTCTCAAGGTTTCTCTGCACTTTCGGACGTGGCGTGTGAAACAATATTGCATCTGGAGTAGGTTCCTCGAGATGGTCGGGTGCGTGGGATGTTGCATCACCGGTTAGGGGTCTTTGCGGAGGCGCGACTACGAAGCGCTTTGCAGGTGTAATCTTTTTGAATTGCAGTTCCAAGCTCTGTTTTGGCGTATGCGCTGAAATGGTGTGGCGCAAGTTTGATTTGGACTTTGGCTTAGGTGTCTGCGTAGGTGGCGGATTTGGCGCTATGAAGCGGTGTGGTGAAGGCTTCGGTGCCGGCATTTTGATCGCGACATTGGGTCAGACAAACTGCTTGAGCATGAATGCCGTGTGCGACACATATGCTGTGGTAGACGTGCTGACATGGTGGCGATGGGGAACATGGGAAAAAGAAGGCACGATGAAGCGGAGTGCGACACGCGCTGTCACGTGGAGGCCATTAGTGTTTGTAAAGATTAGGGCCACTCCTTGCGATGTGAGCCGTGAGCCTATCATTTCTTAACATCGTCAGTAGAGAAAAACCTTAGCCATGACCTTGCCTTTAGGCGCAGTAGGGTAAGGAGATTATCCATGTGTAAGAAGAAGCCGTCTAGCTTTGATTTTACATAGGTGCGCACACATGTAAACAATCTCTTGTGATGAGGAGGCTAAGATACCGCTTTTTGGAAGTGTACATAGAACAGGATGAAATATATGCAACAGTCTTGCGGGCTGTCTTCATAGAATGGTACTGGTCTTCTACAAACAACCCGTAGCTGACAATGAAATATTGAAGTCGTGGTACAAGTCAATCTTTCAAAGCTTCTCGTTCTCACATGTACAAAACTCCAGACAAATTCGAGCTTGCGGTTTTTGTTCCAAGGATTAACGGCTACCTAGCACTGAAGATTACAATGTTTGACGGCTAGAGTCCATCGCGTTGGTGAACTATACTTCACCCTCTTAAAGATTAGGTACAATGAAATGCTTTGGAATCATGTGGTTATTTGTTCCCCAAGTGCCTCTGTTGGGCGACGTGATCAGGCCCCGCACGGTCAATCGAATTTGGCTGAGTTAATTGCGTTATGGTGTTTGTACAGTGATTCGGTATCTTGTGTGAAAAGCGGATGCTGCAACACGGAAGATGCAGTTAGAGGTGTGATGCAGATTTGGACAAAAAGCTCTTGTCTCCTAAGTAGCTCCGTTGTGTCCCTTGGCCCTCTACGTATGCTGCATATGCGTTGATTCCACCTTCACCCTCAACCGCCTCCTGGCTCTAGTCGCTCTTGTATCTTCATTGGCATTGCAAACATCCGCATTTGACGCAAGACCTGCAAAGCAACGTTTGGTCTTGGAAGACGCAAGACGCCAGCAATAGACTTGCGCCAGTGTCCTGTCCTAGCCATGGGTATCATTGATCTCTAAAATTATTCACTCGTCTGGTCTCTCCGAGGTGGAGGTTTTTGGTCGATCCTCTACACAGCACCCGCTCGTCGACGCTCCAAGATTTGCTGTTTCAGCCCTTCGGCGGCCACCTCAGTCTCCAACACCCTTCCTACGCCCTTCTTCCACGTCTCCTCTAAAGTCTTGATCTCGCCGTGTACGCTCTCTTGCTGTGATCTCCTCATCGTCTCCACCTCTTGATGCTGCTTCCTCACATCTGCCAGCTCCATTTCAACGCCCTTCAGTATATCCTCCAGTTGCGAGTTGCCCACGAGCCATGCATTTTTTCCAAACTTCTCCAACAATCCCAGCTGTGTAAGCCGTCCCTGCACGTATTCCGAGCTTGTGTATGCCTGCTTCAACGCCTTGTTCCATTTCTCTAGCAGCTGTGGCTTGTCCTCGTCGCTGGTGGGATTCGTGTTCTCTGGCGCATCGAGATCCTCGTAGCGCTTCAAGTCGATACCAGAGAGTTTCGACGCAGGGTTTCCATCCAGGCGCGCATGTTCGCGCTCGATGAATTCCGAAAATTGCGGTATGTACTTCGCAGCCGGAATGAGCGCGGGGTGTAAGTCCGAGGTATCTACGCCGGCGCTTCTGATGTCTGCGTCGATTATTGCGCGTGCAGCTGCTAGACCGGCTTCGTCGACCTGGGTATCAACGTCTGCAGCGAATTAGCTTGTGAAAGATAAGTACTCTTCACGTGACGTATTGCTGCGCCCGACGCATTGGTACCGAGCAATATTGAAAAGGCGATTCGTATCTACATACAAGGAAGAGAGTCGTAGGATTCGTTTATAAGTGGCATGGTTGTATGTGATGGTGTAAAGCAGGATATTGTGCGCGCAATAAGAGAGTAGTTGTTGCAGCCCTCGTCCACTAGCGCGCTATTATCCCCTGCTCTGATCCCCGCCAGTCAACGGCCAGCGTCCCCGAAACGAACAAAACGTCATGCGTACAAGCTGTACCCCGCGAAGAGCTGTCCCAAAGCTATGGACATGCATCACTCCAATATCATTTCCTCATGGGCGTACGTCCTATTACTGTAGGCACAGATAACGGCTTCTTCTCGCTCGCACCTATCATACGAAACAGGACAGAGTGGCTCCTGACGTGTATATCACCTGGGTTTGCCGCTACGAATGTATTTCAATCGATTACCGCGCACTTCCGTCCTTGACACCTCTTGACATACATGGCACGCTCACATATTGTCGTTGCCTTTGGCGCAGCTCTTGTTTCGATATTAATTGTTGGACAGCTTGTTATTAATTTAGGCTTTCCTAACATCGAATTCTGGCACTGGAGACTCGACCAGAGCTACAATGGCATCCAGCAGGACTTGCTTATGAGCGAGAAGCAGGATGGAGGGCTGGTAGAAGATCCATCGCAGTACCTGATTGGCGTCGGCCGGGCAGACATCACTGGGTAGGTTGGCCGCTTTCGAACATATTGTAAGACTAAACTTATGTAGACCGGTGGTCGAACTTAACTTGATGGGCTATGCAAACTCTTCACAGATCGGAACAGGCCTTCGCCAGCGTCTTTATTCTCGTACCTTCATCATAGGCAGTCCAAACAACCCTAGCGAGCGTGTTGTGTACATGGTCCTGGACACACAATCCGGAGACACAGCAATTCGCAATGGCATATTGGAACGCCTCCAGGCTCTAGGATCCGAGTACTCAATTTACACAAAAGACAATGTGGCCGTCACAGGCACACATAGTCACTCAGGCCCAGGAGCTTGGCTCAACTATCTGCTTCCGCAGATCACCAGCTTAGGCTTCGACAAGCAAAGCTATCAAGCTATTGTTGACGGCGCAGTGCTCTCCATTCAGCGGGCGCATAGAGGTCTAGCTTTAGGAACCGTCAGCGTGGGAAGCGCAAAGATTTCCAACGCCAACATCAATCGCAGTCTGTTCGCGTATCTTGCCAACCCTGCGGCGGAAAGGGCTAGGTACACTGATGATGTGGATAAGACGATGACGCTGCTCAAGTTTACTAGGTCCAGTGATGGAAAGTCAATGGGCATCCTGAACTGGTTTGCTACTCACGGGACCAGCATGCTTGGAAACCAGACGCTGGTTACGGGCGATAACAAGGGTGTGGCAGCATATTTGTTTGAAGAAGCTGTTGCTGCAGATGAGAAGTTTGCTGAAGGCTTCGTTGCCGGTTTCTCGCAAGCCAATGTTGGCGACACATCGCCCAATGTGCTTGGTGCCTACTGTGAGGACGGGACAAATCAGCAATGCAAGCTCAACGACAGCACTTGTGCGAATGGCAAAAGTCAGGACTGTCATGGCCGTGGGCCTTACTTCGGCTTGAATGACGGCGGTGCAAAGTCCTGCTACGAGATTGGAAAGCGTCAAGCAGATGGAGCGCGTAGCATCTTCGACACTGCAAGTTTCACTTCCATCACAGGCAGCGTCCGCTCGTTCCATACTTTCGTCGACTTTTCCGAATACACCGTTCGTCTCAGTAACGGTTCGCTCGCAACCACCTGCCCAGCCGCTATGGGCAACTCTTTTGCAGCTGGTACAACCGACGGCCCTGGCGCTTTTGACTTCGTGCAGAATGATCCTGGAGCACCCTCGAACCCTTTCTGGAACATCGTCGGCAGTGTCATTGCGCCTCCGTCAAAAAAGCAAAGAAAATGTCAGTATCCTAAACCAGTCCTTCTAAACGTTGGCGAAGCAAACATACCATATCCCTGGTCTCCCAACATCGTCGACATTCAAGCTCTGCGCATTGGCCAATTTATCATCATCGTCTCACCCGGCGAAGCAACCACTATGTCCGGCCGGCGCTGGCGCGAAGCCGTATACAACGCAGCCAAAACATCCAACATCGTCAGTGAGCCTATTGTTGTTCTCGGCGGCCCAGCAAACACATACACACACTACATCACTACGACGGAAGAATACAGCATCCAACGCTACGAAGGCGCATCAACACTGTATGGCCAGCATACGCTCGCTGCTTTTGTCAATGCAACGCTGACATACCTGCCTTACCTGTCTGATACCGAGAATGGTGTTGTGCCGCCCGGTCCGACGCCACCGGATAACAGGAACAGAAGCATCAGTCTGATAACAGGTGTAGTGTACGACGGCACGCCATTGGGGAAGTCTTTCGGCGACGTTAAGACAGATGTTAAGCCTACGTACAACAGCGGTGACAAAGTACAAGTCATTTTCATTGGCGCAAATCCGCGGAACAATCTCCGCCTCGAGGGAACATTCGCGTCTGTCGAGCGCTATCTCGACAGCAAGTGGGTACAGATCAAGAACGATAGAGACTGGGAGCTGCTGTACGAATGGAAGCGCGTCAACGGACTGACTGGCACGAGTGATGTGACGATTACGTGGGACACATCGTTCTCGCGCCCGGAGGCGGGGCGGTATAGGTTCAAGTACTATGGGGATTCAAAGAGGGTTGGAGGGAAAATTACGGCGTTTGAGGGAACGAGTGGGGAGTTTAGGGTTGTGTAGTAATCGTCTAGATGCTATGCCTGGACTGGGTTATTTTGGAAGAGGAGATGAGGTTAGGAAACGAGTGTTCGAGCGTTGAAAAAGAGTGTTCGAGCGTTGAAAAAGAGCCTCTAAAGAGGAGTGCATTTCTATGCTAATGCTGATGCTCATGCAACTTGCGGGTATCCTAAAGCACCGAACAATCATCTTACCTAGTTTCCCTTGTTTCCTTGATGAGCCAAAGTATACCGAATATACCGAAGCCAGTTCTAAAGTCTGCCCAGACTGTATAATATCGTACAACGCCTCTCGTCTTCCCATCTCATCATTTACCGTTTCCATAATGTATGTGTCCATAACCTTCCTCTCCTTCCTTCACACGTACGCTCCATAATCCCTGCCTCTTGTCCTTGGCCTTCTGCCTCCATTCCCTGGCCCAATATCGATGCTCTGCAACTCCAAACTCAACGCCACATCCTCATTCTGCATTCCCCGATCAAGCGGAATCTTCGCAGGAATGGGCGGCGCAACCGCATGTCTATTGTTGTAGCTTCCGTAGCTGTTGGGTGTGTGGCGCTCGCGGAGCGCCTCCCTGGTCCTGGAAGGGGACTCATAACCTCGGGACTGCGGGCGCCTGTTGTCGTAGCCATGGTCACGATCCGCAAGAACGAGAGCATTCGAGGTATCGAAGTCGGGCTGACGGCGCGTCATAACCAGTGCTTGGCTGGGAGCAGTCTCTGCGGTGCCGAATGTAATGTCTGCTGCACTCCTGATACGATCTCGCTCGGCGCGGTCACGACGGTACTTCTCCTCCCGCGCCTGAGCTTCCTGAAGGCCCCGGCTACCGTTGGGTTGCGTGCGGATGCGGGGCGTCTTCTCCTTTATTGTGCCCTTTGGTTCAGGTTCAGGAGCCCAGTTGTCAATGGGGAGATGGTCAGAAGCATCAACGACACGTCCGCTAAATGTAACGATCTGACCCTTGTCGTTGTACTCCATGCTACTACCAGGTCGCTCCGGTTCTTCTCCAGCCGGCTTCGCGAGCGAAGGATTAAGCACGTTGAAGTCGTCTGGGCCGAAGGGTACACCAGACAATCGACGTTGGCCGAAGCCTTCATCTAGATGCAGTGGCCGTGGTGACACCGACTTGCGCGTAGGTATGCTTCGTCCAGGCATTCTTGAGGCACGCTCGTCTATGGGGTTAGGTGAGTGTCTTGGGCTGGGGTTAGGGCTGTGAGCTCGAGGCTTGTAGATAGGCGTGTACTCGTTAACAGGAGACCTTCGTCGTGGCTCCTCAGGAGGGTCATGGTCGTAGTAGGAATCCTGAGGCGGAGGTGCCTGGTAATGAACCAGCTCATGAGGCTGGATGGGTGCAGTGTACTGCGGTGGAGCTCGATATTCAGCTGGCTCCGAGTACTGTCGCAGCCTTGATGGTGTCTCATAAGCCGGGAGCGCCTGGTAAGAATCTCTCTCACGTCGAGACACATCAAGGCCGGCTACAAGAGCAGCTGGGAGCGAAGTCTCTTGCCTTAGCGGAGAAGGCGCCATCGTATCGCGCGACACTGGCCGGCTATTTGACTGCGCAGACGGGCGAGGGTAGGTGTAACGTCGTTCTCCAGGCTGGCGATATTCGTAATCCGGTGCTACATATGGCTGGCGCTGAAAATCGTAACTCGGCTCGGGCGACTGTTCCTGATGGCGTGTAAAGTTGAGTGGTGCGGGTGACTCGTTAGGATTGGACGAGCTGTATGAGTACTTATGCGGTAATGTGGCTGCATTCTTCCTGTGCGCGGGCGGTGGAGGTGGTAGGTCGAAATCTTCGTCCTCGACGGTCGGTTGCATCGCGCTTTGCCTTCTACGCGAATGTTTCTCGTCGTAGGGCGAGGATGCCTCAATGTAGCTGTTTGGCCGGTACTGCTCGACTGGCGAAGCTTGCTCCTGGTTGAGCGGGTTGCTCCTGGTTGAGCGTAGTGGGGCAACGTGATACGATGGGTCGTCGTAGGGGTCCTGGCTATAGGACGGGGAATGTGCGTTCGAGTAGCGCTGTTCTGGTTCATAGTTGTGTTGAGTTGGGAGGACTGGAGCCGAGTGCGAGTGGATGGGCTCCACGGGCGGTGGTTGAGTGTGTGCTCTTGGGGAGCGAGAGTCGTCTTGCGACGTGGTCCTGCCATGTCCCGCATCTGTGACGTGACGCGGCATCGTATCGACAGGCTTCACCTCATATGGCTTCGGCGCTGTGTACGACATGTCGAAGTTGTCGTTCTGCTGGACCAAGTTCGAGTTCGATGAACGTGGATTTGGTGGTGTGTAAGGATCCTGTGGCGGTTGCTGGCGGACAGGTGTGCTGTGACTTGATCCTGGCGCAACACTGATGGGTGATGCATCAGGCACAGGTTTTCGACTGGGCTGGAGCGGCGTAGGTTCCTGACGATGGCGTGGAGAGCCCAGTTCTCGTGGACCGGCGCGCATTCCCTGCAGTCCCCGGTGCTCAGGCGTGCTTGTGGTCGAAGCTGATGTAGTGGTTGGGTCTGACGGGAGCGGTCGCCTCTTAATGGGCGTGCTTTCACGAGCTCCTCGAGGTCCTCCGACTGCCGGGCTCTGTCCTTCGAGATGTGCAGACTCCTTCTTTTTCTCAGTCACGGGCTTCTCAGCCTTTGGTCGAGTGTCATAGTAGGTGAACTCGATGCGAATCTCTCCAGCATACTTGCCCTTACAGTCAAGTGCGTGCCATCCATCAGACTGTCCGCCGCCGGGATTGATGACATTGTTAAGGCTGATGAATGTGTCACCGATCAGCTCAGTCTTCCTGTCATCGTTGAAAACGGAGACCTTGATGCGTTGGTAATCAGGCGAGTCGTGGACAGTGAAGCGTAGCTCTTGGTCCCTGTATGCACTTTAGACCTATAACTGTCAAATAAAGTTGAATTACTCACCACTTCGGTGTCTGCCCTCCACGCTTGTCGGTGTGTGTCTTTTTGGCCTCCTTACCGAGTCTTGCAGCACAGTAGGGATCCTGCTTGCCCATCGTCCGCTTGTTTGGCAGGTTACGGGCGCGGTCGATGATAGCGACCAATGTGCCTATTACTGGCCCATCGACCGTCATATCTGAGAAGATGCCCGCAGTGTGGGCTCCACCAAAGGCTGCCATGTTAAGCTTGGCAGCCATGGTTGAAAAAAGAATAGAGCTCGAGGCTTGATTCGAGCTAGAAAAGAGCGAGGGGGAGTCGTGAGTGAGAGAGTTGAGTGGGTGGGGGAGGTGATAAAACCGCGCAAGCAGTTCTACTGGCGTTTGACGGTGTTCATGCGCTGCAATTGCAGGAAATTTAGTGAAGTGAAGAGGGGCAAATGCAGGTGGATGTCGAAGAGGTGCAAAAGAGCGACTGGCAGCTGGACCGAAATTGGGCGTGGACCCTAAGACAGCTGTAGCTGCTTGAGGGTGCGTTGGTTGTTTACTATAGTCTTGCGTAGTTGGAGTGGCTGGTGCATCCCGCTAAGCTTCCCACTTCCCAACCTCGCCGCAGCCCCGCGAATCAATGGGCCCGTGATCTCCATTTTGCACTCGCTAGATACTCGTACCTTGCAGAAAGTGCCGGACCGGTTTCTAATACAGATACTACTCCCTGTAAAACACCTAATTGAGACACTCGTCGCTGAAGCGGCCCTATCGAACTGCCCAAAGTTGGAGCTTATACCATCCCTGTACGCCTCATCCTGACAGGCGACGGTTCGGGTACTCCGGTCGGACCTGCTGAATCACCACTCTGGAACGCATTTCCCGGGAAAACCAACGCGTGCGCATCTTCTGTATTGCAGTTCGTCCGTTGTGGAGACGTCGCTCCTCTTTGAACTGCGAGTCTGCATACGGCTTACACGAGGCGTTTTTGCCAATCATACAATCTGCTTAGAACGCCTTGTATCGTTCTTGTCTCGTTACCCTCTCAACAGCGATATCATTCGCGCCTTCGACTTGAACCATCTGTTGATCTTAGATGCTTGACTCGTTCCACAGGTCACAACATCGGCATTCATGGATGTTTTGGGTTTTCGCTTGGTCGCTGGCCAGGATACCGTTGATCTGCCGTAGGCCTGTTGTACCACGAAACTTGTCGTCTTCAATCAAACCAAGACCCTCACGAATCCTTCAACGTCAAAACAGAGATGGCTAGGAGACACAACCGGGACTCCCCTGGTATTACGCGTATTCTCTTATTACATTGCTTGTTTTGAACATGTGTGTTTTTACTCGTCCACCCTTGGGCATATATGCACCCCCACTTTGCAGGCGGGCACTGTCCTAGCAACTGCTGTCGTTCACATACCGCGAACTTCCCCAGTATATGCGCTGTCACATTCTGTGGACCCGAGTGACGTCATGAGGGTCTTTGACCGATAGCTTCTGAGCTGAGTTTGGTTTTATGACGTACACCTCCACGAACAACTTTCTAATACCAGCAACACCGAGTCAACCAACACGACGTGCAGAGTGATACGACCGGACACCCCTTCACACCTACGAATAACATGAAGCTGAGAATTTTCACAGCCCAGAGAGTAACAATTCTGTGACCAAGGCCCCGATTGCATGCGACTTCAATGGAATACCACAGCACAGAGGCACACGGCGAAGAAGCATTGTGTTGGGTACCAATCTAGCACGGACGGCAATGAACGCATAGCTTTTTCTCGCTACCCTTATTTCCTCAGTCGATTAGATTCACTCCGAGATGAACTCAAAGACAGGCACCGTTTTCGGACCGACAAAAGTGGCACCTACGTGACGAAGTAACATGTCCTCAAGATATACAGCAGGGAGATCCTGGCGGGCATAGAATTAGCATGAGTAGCACCTAGGAGCGTGCTGGTTTTAGTGGCATTAAGATGAAGCTATGGTCAGCTGTTGACAGTAAAGTAATGGTTTGGTATGAAGATAGGAAGCTAGTCTGGCAATGTGATGAACCACCTTCACGAACGACTACTGGAATATGGAGGCTATCCCCTTTCGGAAGATAGTACACCTCCCTCCCACCCAAAGCTAAGTACGCCAAGACTCTGGTTGTAATGCCACATTCAGTGCTTCTTCCTTTTACCCTTCATATACATCCTCTTGATTCCCACTCGAAGAGCCCACGCCATGCATATGTATCAATGTAAGATGATATGATGTCCCCAGCCTAATATTGCTTAGCTTTGAGTGTGTCGTATGCTTATCGTTCTCCATTACTCTTGTACTGAATGGACTCTCTGGTTCTTCTCATAGTCCTGAGCGTTTACTGTCGCTCATGTCAAGCACACCAAGCACGTATCCACCTTCTGTACTGACATTGCTTTATCGGCCTTAGAATCCCGCCAGCAAAATTGTGCGATTGCACTATCGACTTGGCTTGCCTTTCTGCTTGTGGTTTCGGCGGTTCAAGCAAAGCTTGGCAACGACGCCGAATAGCTTTTTCAAAAGGTCGAATTGGGGAACGGCAAACAAGCCAATGACGAGGAATATAATAAGGCTAAGGGCAACATAGAAGCTAATCTACCCACAGATATGTTGCAGGCTTGAGAGGTGATAAGCGCATCAGCTGCGTCAAAAGAGGCGCTATCAATCATGTATGAAGTTTACCCATGCACATGTGAGGCTGAGACGTTCGGGCAGGCAATGTGTGGCTGGGTGGCGTTGTAACGAATCGGAGGAAGTGTATTTCAGGCCAGAAGAGGCTAAAGATGTCATCTAAGGGCTGCAAGGGGGCTGTCCCAGTGCCTACTGTGCTTATCATTGTTGAAGAGAAGTTGGTACTAGAGAGTCAAGCATTATACACAATTGTGACGCGTATTAGTCGTATGCAAGATCGGCATGTGTTTGCAGAATCGCTAAGTATAAAACGCTTAAAAAGTGATGGCTGAACCTTGATACACTGTCGGTAGGTGAGGGTGTATAATCAGTCTTGGCTCATTGTGTTTGTCTCTGGCTTACAGAGTTGAGGGAGAGTGGGCCCTTAGACGGGGAAAACACGCTAAATCCATGTGCCTCGGCTCAACCCCAACTCTTAGGACTTCGGATGATGGCCACGACTGGAGTGACCGAGCAACTCCTTGATCTTTGTTCCTTTTCTTTTCCTCACTCATACATACAATTGACCAGACTAAAAATCATGGACAACACAACCCTCTTCGATGTCAAGGTCAGCACCCCGAGCTTGCCATGCAATTGCGCTTATGCTTCAGCTTCAGTCTGGGGCATTTATGACGGTCGCTGACGTCCTGTAGGGCAAGATTGTCCTCGTTACCGGTGGCGCCAAAGGTATTGGTCGAATGATCAGCGAAGGCTTTGTCCAGAACGGTGCAACTGTATATATTTCTTCCCGCGACGCCAAAGCCTGTGAACAAGCATGCAAAGAACTCAATGCACTCGGCAAAGGAAAAGCCGACTTTATCGCGGCCGATTTGTACAAGGAAGAGGATATCACACGAATTGCCGGTGAGCTGAAGAAGAGAGCAGGAAGTATGTGAGCCCCTGGTAAGCTTGACACGGGAGCTATTCTGACGTAACCCCTCCAGAGCTCGACGTCCTCGTAAACAACAGCGGCAGCAACTGGGGTGAATCATACGACACCTACCCATCGGCAGCATGGGACCGCGTCCTGACACTGAACTTGAAGCGCGTCTTCCAGCTCACACAAGCCGTCACTCCGCTCCTTGAAGCCGCCAAATCCTCGGCCTCTCCCAGCCGAGTAATCAACATCGGATCTGTCGACGGCTTGCGCGTCCCGGCACTCGAAACTTTTGCTTACAGTGCCTCGAAAGCTGGGTTGCATCACATGAGCCGCGTCCTGGCAAGTCATCTTGGCAAAAGGGGTATTACGAGCAACACGATTGCGTGTGGACCATTCCAGAGCAAGATGATGAAGGCGACGCTGGAGAAATTCAAGGATGTCATTGAAGGTGGCATTCCCTTGGGACGTATCGGGAGCCCGGAAGATGTGGCAGGCACATGTATTTGGCTGAGCTCGAGGGCTGGCTCGTACGTAAATGGTGCAACAATCACATTGGACGGTGGAAGTGTTGTTGGTGCTAAGTTATAACGCGTTGCCAGGGCCCACAGATTCACCAAAAACAAGAATATTTTGATTGAGCTACAATACCGCGCTGGTATTTCCAAACGCGTGACAGAAGGCGATAGCTTTTCGTAGCCAACTGTGTATCGCAAGTTGTGAACAATGAAATAATACGCAACACGAGCACAAAAAGCTGCGTCCATCCCGAAGATACCAATCCTTATTACGCCCCCTTCCGAAGCAAGCAATGATGTGGTATCTCATGCAGCTCAAACCCCAGAACGCCATTCTCACATGTACTCCAGAACCCCTGTCTTGATTCAGGATCTATGTTACGGACAAGTCAAGCTCCTCCTCCTGCGGCTGTTTTCACCATTTTGCCCCAGAATTTCGCTTCTTACGCTTTTCGGTAGTCTTGCTTTCGCCCAACATTGCATCGCTACCCTTCTCATGAGCTCAATCTCCTCTCTCTCAAGCCTCAACTGCCTCTTTGCCAGCTTGCTCTTCCTTAGCTTGACGCCCTTCTCTTCGCTCTGGACACCCACATATTGCAGACCTGGTGTGGTGAAATTGCGCTTTCCTCCATTGGAGACAGTACGGTGACCGACAGGAGATGAGACGAGCGACTCGAGGTTCACGCATTCGGCGATCAGAGCCTGGATGCCCGTACAGAGCTGAGTCGCACGTGAGAGGAGGTATGGCCAATGATCCGGGCCCCAGAAGGGATCAGAAGAAAGAGCATCACGGAGGGCAGGGAGGATGTGGGGTAGTGGAGGTAGGGCACGAGACGTTGACGGCTGTTCGCTGACGGGTACGCTCGCTACTGAAGAAGAGTTGGGTATCGAGGATGGCGTGGTGGGTGTAGCGATGGACGAGGTAGACAGGAGAGATGCAGCTATGGTAAGGCGGAGGTGTGATTCGGTGCTGAGAGTAGCTGAGGTGATACAAGCTAGGACGGTTCAGCATGGTAAGCGAGTAGCACAGAAGACAGTAAACATACCTGGACACCCTTTCGTCCTACACCAGTCTTCCTCTTCGTCGACAAAGCATTGCAGGCACAAGAATGCTCCACGTGCCTCCCCAGCAAACGCTAACTCCAGATCTTCACTTTTGTGGGTACACAATGCAGCCTCAGCAAGTGCCGAAGCTCGGTTGAAAAGCTCCAGTACCGGCATTACCAGTGCATGCAGCAGGTCGCGGTGCAGGACCCATGTTTCTTTGGTGTGTGTATCGCATTTCTCATGCTGTTCGCAGAAGCTAATGAAGGGTCAGTCGGTGGGAGTTCAGTTGCGGCCCAACCAAGATGGGATGACTGGGCTTTAAAGGGCGAGTCAGAACATACCTTGTATCCCTTGCCAGGTAATTCCTCAACATACAAAAGCCCTCAGACGCATTGAGTACTTCGATATCCTCTTGCGGGATCAAAAATGGACTCAGTTCTTCACTCTCCAGGCCCAACATGGTGTTCTGTGATTGGCTGATATCCCTGCTTGCGCATCGATAAGCTTAGCGGTTTGTCTCTGGACCTCGCGGCTCTTCAACCAGCAACAGCCTTTCACAATCTCGTCGATATTGAAGAAGAGTGAAGAGATGCAGAGACGTCAACGGGCGAACAGCTGGAAGGAACCCTTTCCTTATTTCAACGAAATGACGCTCTTGTCCATGGGGCCGGGTTGAGGTCCGACCCACACTGCAGGAGACTTTCCTTGACACGCGAGAGGGCGTTCTGAATCGAGACCTTTCCCCTTTCCCAATCGAGCCATTTCTTCCCACACCAAACTTTCCGACCACACGGCATATGCGCCACAACGCGCATCAAGCGTTCCACGCTATCATAAACGTGCTTTACGACACGACGGTGAGCAAGTGTGCGGCTGAACGGTAACGCCTCTGGCTCTTTGCGTTGTTGGCATAAAGGTAATTATAGGAGGTGCGATTGCGGAGGGAAACTGCGATATGCACTGTGGGGCGCTATGTCTCCAGATAGACGGCACAATTGGGGACAACCTCGCAACATCGCCTGGATCAACTATATCCCAGCTCCATAATCTTCAAAAGATGTTGTTTCCTTGGAATCCTGTTGGCCAATGTGGCTTATTTGCTTGGAAGATGAAACGTGTTTCGATAACGATAGTCACAAGGTTTGTGTGGCTTATCGAAGTTTTAGTCGATTGCTAAGATTGGCGCTCGGGCTATGACGCCATCTGCTCTCTATTATTTGATCTTTGGCTGTTAAATCTGCACCTCATCAGCCCTTCATAGCCTCTGGTTCAGCGACTGTACCTCATGAATCTGGGAAGTGCAGCAGGAGATTGCGCAATGAGTCTTGAACATCCCACCAGGTAGTCGAAACCCTTGCGAATATAAACACAACCCTTGGTACACACATCCACAGTCGGCAGTCTTTGTCGAAACCAAGGTAGGATTCCGGATTTTGACATCATGTCTAGCTCCTGCAAAGATCGTTGTAGGAGTGCGCTACGGGAGCGCCCGTGATCTACAACGCAGAAAAGTGGCTTGTTTCTACTACTCTCGACCCACTGAGATCTTCCGCGGATGGCTGTCTCCATGCCGGCTGAGTGCTATCTATCCCTTGTACACCTACATTGCAATATTGTGTGCTCTCGTGTTTCGCAGATTCGTATGCAGACTCAGAAATTCAGCTGAGTGCTGTCTGGAACGTCGCTGGTAAGCCTTTTCACTAGTCAGGTACCAACTAACCGCAACACTAGCAGGCGGCAAGCTGTATTGTGTGCGCCGGGCAATAGTCCGGTCAATAGGAACATACTATAGATAGCAACACCGAGGTTCACTCCTTCAATAACAAGGGTCTTGGTTGCCGGATCGATGCATGGCCAGAACGATGATGCAAAATCGGCCTGCGAAACAAGGCCCTCTGTTGCTTCAATTGTATCGCACGATACCCCTCTGAGGGGTATATTTGTAAATAAAGTCATGGTTCAGCCGAACGTTGTGGCCGAGAGAACAACAAAACTTTTACTATCGATTCATCGCCACCAGAAAACAGAGCAAGAGCCGTCAGCACTTAACAGACGTCTCATGCTTCCATCGGCTGTATAGTTCTGCCTACGACCAAAGGGATCTGTAAGCAGTACAGAGAGCTTCTCAGAGATTGGACCCATTTCGTGTTTCGATACAGCGATTGGGGGGCTCATTCGGTTTGGGTCATTTTGCAGAAGAGAAAAGATGCTAGTCTTTGCACGGCCAAGCATACGCTGGTGCATATCACGAAGAGAGTCGTACAGCGGCCAGAGTGTATCGAGGTATCGAGATGCGACGGGCTCAATGCTGCGACACGGTTCTAACATATCCATGCAATTTTTGGCGAATGCAAGGTCCATCTCCACGCCATCAGCCTGACCATCGAGCAGTTTGTTCGATGCACTGAAAAGGAGAACAACAGCAGCCGTGAATGCCCAGTAGCTGAAGAAAATTTGATTAGTTTCACGTGCCATCTGGAGCAGGAAGGGTGCGAGTTTACATGATCAGCCAGCACCGTCTGGTCAGTGTACCATCGAAGGAAATTAATCGCAGGATACGCGCTATGGTTTGAGCTGCTATGGCGCACTCGTCCCGATATCTCTGTGCGTCTTCATCAGAGAAAACGAGACTGTTTGCAGCACCGTCTGTGAGGTGGCTCTCTGCAGTCGCAATGAGCAGCTGGCGATAGATAAGAATGACTGCGCCCAAGTACATAATCTGGTAGTCATGTCAGCTTACCGAAAGGTGTTGGTGATGGCTTCGAGTACTCACGTGGACCATCAAGATAGCTCGTCTTTGGTAAAGCGACAATTTAGACGCTGTTCCCGAAGTGAGTGTTGGAAGCTGCAGCATGAGCGGCACTTCGGTGCGCCAGGTCTCTAACTTCCACGTGAGCATGTCGATGTTCTCACGAGTAACAAGCTCGGGTACAACTAAGGTTTTTGCGATTTCCGCTGCGATCAAACCAATCTTACTTGTTTGAATGTGAATGAGCTCATCAATCGCATCTGGGTTCAGATGCCCTGAGGCACAAGCAATCTGTTTCTGGTCAGAAACGCTTTGGTCGTTGTCGGAGCTCACGCGTACTGAGATGTCATTTGGAGTCACTTCCGAGCTGTAACCAAGTGTGTAAGAGAGCCAACTGTCCATGAAAATTAGACTCCGGTAAATCTTTCGCCAATTCTCGTCCATAGCGCCTGCAGGCGAACGATGGAGCACAGGGCATTTCCAGCGTGCTATTTGCAACCCGGCAGCTGTTATGTGCTTAGCGTTGCGATCTTCAATAACACTGTCTTGCTTACCAATCAAATATCTTGCGCTCATGTGCTTCTCAAGCAGAGCATAGAAGGACATGGATAAGAGCAAGCGCATTGTCCGCAGATAGTCAGTCCTTGCGGACCTCTCGTGAAAATGGAGAGTACCAGACGCATAGAGAACTTTTCGTATTCGGTCTGGGAAGCATTCCATATCGTAGTGAACGCCCATTGCAGCAACAGTAAAACATTCTGCAAGGTCCACGGGATCGATTTTTTTTGTTGGCCTATAAACACGGTTTAGAATGTCGTCCGCCTGCTCATAATTCCACATGAACAACAGTGACCCTGTCCCTCGAATAAAAGCATACATTGACCGTCTTGTCAATTCCTCGGATGGCAGATGTTCCGCATCGTAGGGTCGTACTGCTTGACTGAGTATCTCGCCTCTCAACGATACCAACTCACTAAAAGCCAATGTCAGAGCGTTGTGACACATTTCAGCATCGGTTCCAGATGACGAGATAGATGAGGGTATTGATGAACCTGGGCTTTCGGGTGATTCAGGACTTGCCCTTAAGTATTCTCTTGCACTGTGAGACATATTGCGGCTGTTGCCATTGGATCGCCTGCCGGTGGTAGACTGCGCCTGCTGTGTTTTGAAATTGTTCAAGTAGACCTGATACTTTCTCCAGTCATCAGTCTTCTTGTACTCATCCATCTGCGATTCATACTCCTGCATGGTCCGTGCAGCATTGCTTTCCCAGGCCCGCTTCTGCTCTGGGGGGAGTTCTTGCCATCTTCGACCGACTTCGCGTGCAATGTGAACAAAACTGAGTTGGCTTATTTGAGGATCCGTACGCAGCTGATCAGCAAAATTTACATCTGGCCTTTATTAGATACACACAAGAGCTGCAGTCGGTCGTGAAGCATACAGGCTGTTTTGGGTTTCTTTGGCGCATTGGAGTCTGGCCTAGGGTGGCGCCGGTATCTTCTCTTCTCTCGTGGTGGTGTAGACGTCTGTCGCGCCAACGTCTCCAGCGCAGATGTCGAGAGGAATGTTGGCTCAGACGAAGTAGCATCCGAATCCAGAGACAGCGATTGTGGTACTCCACGCCATGTTGCGATTTCTCGTTGCAAAGCTCGGCGATGGCCAAGCTTGAAGTTCAGTGTGGTGAGGTCTTCTTCAGTAATATCGACTACGGTTTCCCAATTGTGGAATCCGTTCTCAGACAATACTAGGAGATATGTCGTGAGGCCAATGCGCTCAAGAACCTCCTTCAACTCAGGCATGGTGGGAGTAGAAGGGGAAGGGATCGCCATGTCGCCAGATGACGTGGGTGTGTTGAATGAGCAGAGGGACGAATTTGCATATTTGAAGAATGCGAACTGATTCTCAGCCTAGCACGTTCCCGCCCAGGATCCCTGCGGGCGGAAGAAGCTGAGTGAAGGTGCATGATGTGTATTCGAGACTCTTTCCAGGGTGTGCAGCCTTTCGATCGCATTGGCCCCTCCCAGGATCCTTCAAAATCGCAGGCTGGCTATTGCGCTAAGCCTGACGTGCGCTAGCGGAAAGCTGGGTACCGGCGCGGAGACATCAAATCTTTTCACGGTGCGACACCAGCTGCACAGGCATTTCAGCTTTGCCATGTTGCGCATCTGCGATTCATTGTTTGACGCTTACCTGCATTATGCTGTTGGTGTTCTCTTTTGTTGGCAGGTATACCGGCACGGCGGGCTCTTAACTTCCCAAGCACAAGACAGCTGCCAGAGCTAGAAGCAGATGCGTCTCTGAAGACCAGTCTCGACCCAATCCTCCAGAGAACGATCAGGTACAGCTCATATGTGAAGACTGCCTATTGGGCGGGGTGAGTTGTCCGAAAGTTCTGGGGTATGTGTCCAAACATCATCAACCCATTCAGCCAATTCATGATCGATTGATGGGCCGATTTGTGTCCCGCTATTGTCGCTCCCTGACAGCGCTCAGCCGCAAGTCCAGGTTGTACGAAGCGCGACGTGTGGGAATTACAAAACTGTCATCAGCGATGCATCGACAGAGCCACCAGATCGAATACGTGGCGAGGATCGTGAACACACAAAAAACGGTCTGGATTGGCGTGCTTGCATTGAGAACTCTCAACCCGCCAATTGGTCCCAAATCTCGTGTTTCTGTTTTCCATGCCCTAGGCTTGATTTGTCACGTATCGAATTTCAAAAGTGCCATTCGCACGTCCCTTGGACCCTTAGACTCCACTCTTCACGGTGTCTGGCAACGAGATTCTTCGTATTGTAGTTCATCTTGCCAGACATGCTACTCATATCCTCGTACACATCGCCGGACCACATAAAGTTGTCAAAGTGACATGCTGTTTGAGAGCAATCGCATTTTGAAAATGTCCTGCGTTTCGCTTACTTACGGACGGGGATTCTAGGCCCTGGCCTGTTCACAGCCACCGCTGACCATGGGGTCTAGAGCATGAGCACTCGTCTTCTTTAAAACGAGACTCGAGGTTGTCGCACCGCGAACCATCGGAGATCCACTCGCAGCTATGGCGGTTCCGTGACCCTAGGTTTGAACACGACATGGTGCTTAGTCTCATATGCTTATGACAATTCAGGGTGGACTAGTATTGTGTTTGTTAGCTTGAAAACTGACCGGTACGAGACGTACGACAACGGTGTCGCACTACCTTCTCCGAAGGTGGTCTACGGCATGAGTAGATGATCAGATGATTGAATTCTCGCCGATTGGTCACAACAGTTGAGGTACGTGTAAGCTATTTGGCGGCAGCAGTGTCCTTCAAGATCATTGAACGCTATATTAGAACAGTGGTGCTCGCGATGCACCTGTGGAAACACTAATTATGTAAGGCTACCGTAGCGCGGAATGGGGGTTCTAGGATATTGTGATACAACCATTTCAGGTAATGAAATGTGTTGATCGTGTTTCAATCTCTTCCGAAATGGTGTTG
>JALRMI010000242.1:0-45404 GCA_026120165.1 Leptosphaerulina australis
CCCCTCCGTAGCATGTAGAAGAATCAATCAATCTTCTACTATGCTTTCGTTGTAACAACTGTTGATTCACCCCTTTGATACCTTTGCCGTACCAACACCGTCCTAGGAAGATCATAAGCCTGTCACTAACTTAGGGTCGCGCGCTACATAGCGGCCTGTTGTGATTTAGCCTCAACGTTAAATTCAATCACAATAACAATCACAATCTAGTTTCTACCACGTCGATACAGCAGGCAAATCTACAGTATCTGATGAAGTGGGCATACCCAACTCTCGCTGCAAATCACAAAGCAAAAACTGGAGCTGAGGAACTCAGGCACCTGCCTTTAAATAAACTTGTAGATTACAAGAGCTAAAATGATCTTCTTGAATGCAATCAGTACACAAAGGCGCTGGGATAGTATTACATCGATAATCATGATAAAGCAGAGTGTAAAGCAAATGCAATTTTCAACGCTCTGAGTGGTATGGTCGACAACACAATCACGAGTATTTAGTTGATTCGCTGCACAACAGCATGCTTGGTGAAAACATCCAAAGAGCAGGCATATACCAGTCGCAGCCCATCAATGTTTGGCATTGGAAATTAATATGTTAAATGAATGAATTTGTTTTGCACAACTGGGTTTACGCCATATATGGATAGACGTCGTCCTTCCAGCGTGCACGTTAGTCTACAACTGCAATTACTCTTCCGGTCTTATTTGTATACTGCAGAGTCAGCCCAAGCAGCGAGCAATTGATGACCGCTGGAGTCAAAAACCTTTCAGTCTTCCAATTCGTTTGGCCGTCAGCTCAGCGCTTTGTACCTGGTACCTTGCATCTCGTCACTATCCCAGCTTCGCTTCCCAGACTCAAGCGAACTCACCGTAGATCAGTTGATAGTTTCCTCTCGGCTGAGATCCGAATCTCCAGGCATGATCCTGCATGATTTCATGCGGCGCTCTTCCTTGCTATTCCGTTCTGACGCTATTTCCCTTTTAGGCTAGATACAGTCTTGGCGGTCGTAACGCGCGTGCGCCGTAATGCGCACCAACCATCCAAATGAGAGCCCCCAAAGATGAGGCTGTAGAGCCACACACAATAGCTATTATAACGAGATAATTTGGAGTAGCATTCTATAGACCTATGCGACACTGAATCTATCGATATTTACTTGGGAGCTTGACGTGGCGGCCTCGTGTAGTGGTCCTGGGTGGAGGTGTCGGTTCAGGGCGCGGTGCAGAAGCCTCAGCTACACCGGCAGCTGCACCACGCTTTTGCTGCTTCCTTGGCGCTGCAGGCTGTGAGGCAGTACGCTTGCCTCTTTGGGATGATTTTGTAGCCTTTTCTTGGTCTTGGAGCTGCTTTCGACGCTCTCGTTCAGCCTTGCGTTCGTTGATTGCCTGGCGCTCTGCAGCTCTTCTTTCATTACTCTCCTTTTTCTCCTTCTCTTGCACCACCTTCCTATCCGCCTCAAGCTGCTGCTTCAATAAGCGACTAGACTCCCTCAGCTTCGCTGTGTCTGCTTTTCTGCTCTTCTCTGCCCTCTCAGCTTCCTCTGCTTTCTCTAAAAGTCGCTGACCCCGATTCACTCGTGAAGGAGACCACCACTCGGTGTCTGCCTCCCAGCTCTGCTGCCTATGTACTGGGAGAGGTCTCTTCTTCTTCGTGATTCTCTTCTCTTGGTACAGAGCTTTCTTTAGCTTCGAATTTTCCATCTCAAGGAGCTGGCCCTTGACTGCAAGGTGGTGCAAGGTGTCTCTCACTACCACAGCGTCTTCCGAGAATCTATCCTTCACAGCAGCAGCTAGATGGGCGTCTACTGCCTGCCAATCTTTCCCTGCATATATCTGAACAGGCAGAGATGGTTTAGGCTCCGGTCCATACTTCTTCCTGAACCCTTTGAGTACTTTCTCTGGGTTGTATCTATCGTACGAATCAGCTTTGTGGCGATTGGAGTCCATGGCGGTGCCCCATTGAGAGATGAGGTGATCTCGGTGACGGTGCAGGAAGTCGGTAACCCAGCTATTTGACACATCCCTACAGGCTATCTCTGAGGCAAATCCTTGGATCATTGACCTTGTAGGTGGCATGTGGCGTATAGTAAGACCTTCTATATATCTCACAAGGCCTGCTTCCTGGTGTGGAGTGAGTAGTTGTTGTGCAATGGCCTTCTCTTCACGAGAGCCACTTTGACCTTGGTGCCTGCGCGTCAAAGTTGAGCGCACAACGCCATGTTTTTTGGCCAAAGCTGTATACGAGATAGGTTTATTCGGGTCTGCTGCGCGTAACTCTGCAAGGGCATCCTCTAGCGGCATTGTGGCGTTGAGATATTGGGGATGCAAGATGGGACGAAGAAGTGGTTGGGGTGCGCGTTACGACGCACGCGCGTTACGACCGCCAAGACTGTACGCTAGTCAAAGCACCACTTCAAAGCCCAGCTCTCGGAAACGATTTAAGATAACCTTCTCACCACGCTAGACTACCAATTGATTGTCGTACAGAAGGTCAAAGTGCAAGAGGTGGGTGTGGAGAAAGGGAAGGAACATGGCTACCGTTCAAATATCAACTGATAAGGGTGTCAAACCTGAGACAAGGTCTGCAGAACCAATCCTTGCCTCTTCACTCATCGATACGTCTGATCTCGAGACCATCTTTCAGAGTTTGAGCAGAGCTAGCTCTACGAATGCTCAGTCATACATCGAGATTGTCTTGAGAACTGGTGTCAAGAGTCTGGACGATGCACTTGGCACCACCTTTAGCAGTGGAAGGGTAGTTGCGATCAGTAGTGAGATAAGTAGCCAACGAAACGAATTGGCGAAGTCGTTGCTCATTAATTGTTTAACGACACATACCGAGGGCTCAATAGCAGTCATTGACACAACGGGAAATTTTGACGTCATTGGGCTCTATACACAGATACTCGCGCTTCTTCTAACGGGCTCTGAGAAAGCTGGAGAGCTGAGTAGAGGGGCCAGATACATTGAAGAGAAAGCGGAGCATGTCGCCGCAAAGGCGCTTGACAGGATTAAAATCATGCGCGTCTTTGACTTTGTTGGGATCAGCGAAGCCGTGAGCGAATTGAGTGATGGACTTAAGGGGCACATGGAGAAGCTAGAAAGGAATAGGTCACAACAAGGGAAGCAGGCAGAGGAACGATCTATGACACCAGAAGAAGCAGAGACGAATTTGAAGAAAACTTCACCACCGAGAAGAACAGAGGTCGCAGACAGCGAAGACGAGGATGAGGAGGAAATGCTCTTCGATACTGAAGCGCCAACGCCCACGGCCACACTCTCTTCACTTCCACAAGTTCCACATTCCGATCAACAACCCATTTTAAAGGGACAGCCACACTCCAGTCTCAAACTCATACTATTCTCCGACCTCGCCCATGCCCTCACGCCTTTGCTAAAGAAAGACCCCATCCAAGGTTCGCCTCCTACCCACCCCACTTATAACACAAACCTGATTCCCATGCAGCAAACGCCCTTTCAACCACCCTTCTCACCACCCTAACCAACCTAACACGCACCTATCAACTCCACACCGTCATTCTCAACCCATGCACAACACCACGTGCACCATCACCAATACGCCGACAACCATCCAACGCTCCCCCAGCACTGGGTCACCAGAGTTACCTACCGATACCTCCTCCACCACCATCCATCTTCTCTTCTCAGCCTACTGTTCCAGCACTACTTGCGTTGATCAGCCGATATGCGGACAGTCACGTTATGGTAAGCCGTATGCCGCGAGGGAAAATGGACGCGCGAGTGTACTATGCCGATGCAGAGGGGAGAGAAAGGGCGAGGAGGAAGGGTATGGAGATGGTGGGTGTGCTTGAGATGATTGGAGATCGGTGGGATGGGAGAGTGGGAGCATGGGGTGTCTTCCATGAAGGCAAAGACGGAAAAGGTATTCAAGATGCATAACGGCGTTCGACGTGTTATGGTCCCCATGGTTTCCTAATAGATGAGGAGCTATGGTAGAGGTGCCTTGAGGGTGAAGTCTGAATCGCCAGTATTCTTCACCCAGCCATTGAGTCCTTGCCCCTGGACACCTCTCTCTACATTCCGTCTCGCTTCTAGCTGATCGCTCTCCTTGACCTCCTCATACGTGGCCTTCGTGAGCGCTTCAAGTACCACCGGCGCACCAGCGACCCCCGCAACTTGCACCGCCAGACTCCACGCACTACGGCGACAGATCCTACTCGCGCCTCTAGGGTCCATCTGCTTCCTTCCCTGTAATACACCGCCAATCAACGTCTCTTGCCACGAGGCGGTCCATGCTGCGCTGAGGTTACTTGCAACGGCCTTCTCGTTTGCTGCAACACTTCTTCGACTCCAGGTAAATTCTCTTGATGTGGGTCTGACATCGAAGGGCTGCCATTTATAACCTCCCTGCCAGCTTTGGATAGTGGAAGATGTAAGTCCTTTTAGTCGTCCTGTGCGCGAGAAGGCGCGTTCGCATGCAGCAGATACGTATTGTGATGTTGGGAGAACGACTGAATGAATGTACGCATTCCTTGGTGATATCAGAAGCGATGTTACGGACGAGAGGAGGGAAGTTGCTTGTTTTAGGGTGAGCTTGTCGGTGCAGGATTTACTGAGTGTGGGCGGGGCGTCTGGACGAGACGGTTTGCAACGTACGGCGCCAAGGAGGGAGAAGTTCGAGCGGCCTCGAAGTGTTCCTGTACCTTCCTCTGAGATCCCGGATCCAATAGAGGTGGTTGAGATGGTTGGTGGCGCGCTAGTCCATGGTGTCGCATCTTCCTGGGCGTCCATGGTCAGCTCCATGCTGGCGTCGCCACATGGTGCCTCGGAGCAATACATATGGATCTGTACATCTTCACAAATAGTGAAGGGTTGTGGCTCTTGCTCGGTCCTTTCTCCGACTGGGCGTTGGCGAACGATGTTCGAGCCCAAATTTGGAGAGTTTGATACTAGCAGACATTCATCCAACAAGAAACGGTTAAATGTGCGGATAGCAACCACTTCAGCGTGCCAGTCATGGAGAATGTTGCCAGCGGCTACTAGGAGTCTGTTTTGGGGCAGACATTTCATGCCGGTGCTGCGTGAAATATCAGCACTAAGTCCAAGGAGACGCAATGGTACACGACGCAATATATTATTTCAAGCCCATTGCCAGAAGTAGTACAGAGAGCGAAATCAGCGTTGCATGGTTGTAATTGCAAGCCTAAATGAAGACGGTACATACCCTAAGGACACGCATAAGAGTTTACCATCTTTGCTATACGATAAGCATAAGCCACAAATCTTATTCAGCAGGCGGCGGGGTGGTTACCCTTAGATAAGACAATGCCGCTCAGAGGAACCCATTCCCTTGAGCCATCGATGCGGGGTCGCGGCTTGCGTTTGTCTGGCAGCTGGTCGAATGTCGAAAGCACACAATCAGCAATAGCATTTGCATCAGGTGTCATTGTGTGCAACATTGTCCGTGTACTATTGTTGCTACGGTTGGCATTGTGGTGTTGAGTGGGGGAAGACCGGAGATGCCGAAAGCGGAAAGGTGGCGGTGGATCTTCCTTCGTACCTTCACTGTTCCAGGTGGTTCCTGCAACTCTATCACGGCTCCCCTGTCACACGCTCAGTACCGCTAAACCAGCTGATACCCATACGAAGCGGCCCTCCCCTCTCTTCATTCACTATGCAGGCCTTCGGTGAGAGATGTCTACGCTGCGGCGCTCAGTCGCGTTTGCGACACACTCGCTCACAATACCAGTGCCCAAAAACCGCCGTGTAAGAGAATCCCCCCTCACTTACATAACAGGCATTAGCTGATACATGTACAGCCTAAGTTCGACCTACATCTGAGAGTGGGCAGCCCTGTACTATTCAGTGCACTCCACAAAAGCTTATCTTATCTAGATTATCGACCTTAATAATGTACCGCTCACGTCTGGGAAGTCTTTTGTAAAATGGCATCTCCCGTTCTCGACAGCTGCTGAACACCGCGGCAAGACAGACCATTGCATTATTAAGGAGCATAAAGTCCAGTATAACTATGAAATCACACTACCCGTCCGGCTCACGGTGGACAAGAACGGAATGCTGCAGGAAAGCTTCATTGAGTTCGAAGTCATCCAAGAGTATGGAGGATCTGGCAGAGGCGAACGGATAACGCTGGGGAACGTGAAGTTGAACCTGGCAGAGTATGTGGAACAGAGCGAGCTTGCTGCTGCGGAAGGCGACGATCCAGGCGTGACACGACGGTATCTCATGCAGAACAGCAAGATCAATAGTACGCTCAAATTGGGGATATATATGCGCCAGACTGAGGGCGACAAGAACTTCATTGCACCAGCCTTGAAGACGGCGCAGGTGTTCAGCGGTATTGCGGGCATTATGGCTGGGGAACAAGCAGAACTCGAGGAAAGCGGCGCTGCACCGTCGCTGACATCTAAGTCGAGAGATGCGAATGAGCTGCAAGATATGTACAGGCGCACACTCGCAGCATATTGGTCTGCACAGCCTGGGGAGCTCAAAGCAGACGAGTGCATAGAGGACATCTTCGCTGGGGGAGATGGTTGGGGTGACCGCGCAAAGCCATACTCCCCACAGCGCAGCGGCATACGATTCACAACAACAGCTACAGGAGACAGCAGTGCCTCAATAAGCGGAGACGAGAGGCAAGTGCAGGGGAGTCGAGGCTTGTTTCGCAAGTCACAAGAGACTCTGCGGCCTGGAAGTGCACATTCGGGGGCTTCCAAGCACGTACGAGGTCGAGGAAGTTTGGAGCAACAGGCGCATCACATGAAGGCTGAGGCAGAAAGGAAACGGCATCGTCCACATCACGAAGTTGATGAGTTTGAATTGCGGCAAGATCTGTGCAGCTGGAAGCGACCTATATAATCGAGCTTGTTCAACCTGGAAAGTAGACTGTAACAGCAAATCTCCATTTTCTTCCGATTGAATCTACGCGATGACGCGCTCCTCACGTGAGTTGGTGGTGCTGCCGGCAGAATCGGGGGCGGTGAAGGAAAGTTCACATCTGATAACGACCAGTCGCGTTCCAACACTCACCATCATTTTACATCACTGGTTTTGTTCTTTCGCTCCTTATGCTTGCGCCTCGTACTCCCAGTGCATTTGTATGCCTTCGATGTGAGTTCAAGCTTGCGCGCCCTCGAACACCGGCACCTGCTAGTCGACCCTCGCACGCCAACTTTTCCACAACCGCACGCCACCATGATGCCTTGGAGGATTTCGAGACACCCTTTCAGGGCGAGAATCCTGCTCAAGCAGAACCTACGAGGAAGCCAGTTCGAATCACGAAAGAGTACTATCGCAGTGGCAACGTCATTACGCAAAGAAAGACGAAACTGGGCATGAAGCGTATGGACGAAGATGCCGACATCTTGGTCGTTAACGAGGCGCCAAAGCCTGAAATTTCGGAAGCAAAACAGCCAGAGCTGCTCGAGCCAATCTCCGTCCCGGATATCCTCTCTGCACTGGAGCAAGAAGATACGCCAGCTACACAGGAAGATGTTGCGAGGCAACTTGACAGCCTCCGTCCAGTTCGAGGTAGCTTGGATATGCCACATTATGTTACGAATTCAGATTTCGTGAAGCTGGGCGCTGCCCTGACTCGTGGCTTCACGCAGACGCAGTTGTCAAATTACTACTCGGCAGCAAAACGCATCAAGCAGGACACCGTATATGAGGTTGTGAAGGCTACCGTCAAAGCAACCAAACGAAGCGAATGGCATCCGACCACTACGAGCCTCAAGAAACGCCTGCCAGGCGTCGAAACCATTAAAGGGCAGAAGTCAAAACAGAAAGCCCGCAAAGCAACTTTAGTAGATAAAATTCTTAGAGACGTCTGGAAGCTTGAATTGCTAGAGGAGATCGAGGCATCTGGAGAGCTTGAGCTCAGACTGAAGGAATGGGAACTAAAGCTCCTGCAAGCTGGAGGTACGTGCATGCGTGAACATAGATGGGCTGCGTGCTAATGTTGTTGTAGGCAACAACAGCAGCCTTGCTCGAATTGCAAGGACCAGGAACGCCAAAATCGAGATACACTGGCCAACCAAGACCCTCCGTGTTACAGCGGACAAGAACACCGCCGAATATACTGCAAACGATGTCGAAGAAGCCATCAGCAAAGCGCGCACGACATCGCTCGACCTGAAGCGCTGGTTTGCGCAGCTTGATAAGACCCAGTTTCCACCGGACAACAACCTGGCTGCGTCTCTCCCAAACGATTATGTGTCATCCCTCACAGGTGCACATATTGTTGCGTCCGATCACTACACAGTATGTCTCATCAAATCATTGAATGCGCATTTCTCACCGTCATAGTTGAAAATCCATGGTTTAAATGAGACTTCTGTTGCGGAGGCGAAACGAACACTCATTAGACTTCTACCTTTCAAGGAGTTTGCAACGCGCACGATCGACACTCAAAAATTAGATGCCGCGAAGCACAAGGGCTATCTATTGCCAATATTCAATGAGGCCAGATCTCTGGACTACTCTTACCGGAATCTCAGCCTCGGCCGCTGGGTGCTGCCAGTCACCCGGTCAGCGGACACACTCACATCTGAAGATCAGGAGACACACGAAAGAGTTGAGCCCAAAGCCCGCCCTGAGCAAAGCATACACAGTCTTGTCAATCGCGTCGTGTCATTAATGCGACCGCCCGTCGATGGAAGCTTCACAGGGTCGGAATCAACGCCTCGCAATAGACAAACCGGCTACTGGTATCTGGAGCCCGAGTACAAGGTCTCAGCTGATTTTGGTCAAGCCCTCTTTCCTCTAGAGTACTCTGACCCAAAAAAGGTTATCGAGGCCGTCTCTGATCCACGCTCACCATTCCAGCCGACTATTCCGGGGTTGGGGAGCTTACTAGCTTCTTCTGAGTTCCAGAATCTCTCGCGCACGGAAACACCGGCTCTACTATACGACTTTATCCCTTCTCCTGACCAGAACGATCTTGAACTCGAGGTCGGCCCAGACTTCCCCAAG
The DNA here is from genome assembly GCA_026120165.1 of Leptosphaerulina australis. NCBI lineage: Eukaryota > Fungi > Ascomycota > Dothideomycetes > Pleosporales > Didymellaceae > Leptosphaerulina > Leptosphaerulina australis. Next base: position 8,976 of record JALRMI010000242.1, read on the forward strand.
CTTCACGTGCAAGTTCGCACCGGTCGCAAAGGCAATACATCTGCCATTCACAAACTGAGCCTTGGTTTTCAAGAACGAGTGCACGACATATTGCTCCCAGATCAAGCAGCGGACATTCGCTTTTACAGATACGGACGATTGAGATTCAGCAGCAAAAGCCATCATGACAAGAATGTCGAAGAGTGGTCGGAAGCAGTGCGCCAGAACATTGAGAGCGGCGAACGTCTTTCTGCTCCATCGCTTACCATTGAAATTCCTAAATGGACAATTCCCGGTTTTCCTTCTGACGCAACGGGTATGTTGCCTATCAAATATCTCTTCTCGGGTATTCAGTTCCGTCAGAGCGTTACAGGCAGGTTGCTGGACACGCAAATCTCCTACAGTACGCTACAATCTGGCAAATTGGGTGCCAAGGGTGGTGTGCTGAGTGCTTACTCCCCAAATCTCGAGGGTCAGTATGAGACGCAAATCCATGACTTCGCAACAAAGTGTCTGCAGATGGTCGATTACATCACTCAGGCGAGCGCACAAACACAACCTCTTAGACAGATCCGGTTGCCAAGAAGCATTCACAGTGCAAGGAAGCAACGCCGAACAATGCTACAAGCAGCTCGCGATCAAGGTTTGAGTCAAGTGCAGGATGAAAGCCGTGACCGGAACAGAGACTTTGAGCTTGGCGTATCTTTCGAACATGCAGAGAGTCAGGGAGATATTGAGACCAACAACGAGACCCAGACTTTCCTCAACAATCAGGATGAAGACGCTCGTCTCGCATCAAGACTCGATGGCGAAACGCCAGCCAACGAATTGAAACGTACTCTCACCGAATCACAACCTGAAGTGGACGAGTCCAAGCGCTCAGCGAGATGCAAGATGCAAGAACAGGAGGCCGATGCGTTACTAGACGACTTGTTTGGCGACGAAGTAGTAGATGAGCCGCTCAATGAAGGGAAGAGCAAGAAGCTTTAGATTTGCGCTATTGAAGCGTTTGGATGAAGCAAGATACCAGCATTGTGCGGCGTTCATAGCATTTGTTGTACATCAATGTAAACTACACCACCTCGCGCTGATCAGGCGAAGCACCCACCTTTTATTTACTCATAACATATGCTTCATCCGCCAGACGGTACACACTCGTTTGGGGCTAGCGTTGCCTTAATAATCCCTTGTCACACCAGCATTTCTTTGGTGTGTTACTGTGAATCCGTGTCTTTCGTGGTCGCCTTCATCTCAGTATACAGTGCGCGTTGAACACAAAGGCAGTCTCATCACTCAAAACATGCGGGTTACGTTGGACAAAGAATGTTGATTGCTGGGTTTGTCTTCTCTTGCAACATTGTGCTTCAGTGTGCATATAGTTCCAAACATGTTACACATAAATCACCACCACAGCAGCCCACGAAAACTTGCTTCATAACTGACAACAACTCTTACCAACAACGAAGCAGAGTCTTAAGATGCCAAAAAAACTACAGTCAACGGAAACAGCATATAGCCAACTACCAATTATTCCAATCACCCCAGTGAATTTTACTACAGCAGTACACACACTCTCCACTCCTGAAGCACATAAAAAACTAGAAGCAACAAATGCTCAGTATCTCAACGTACCAGCGAGCAACCCTAAAGACAGCAAGGCGGTCTTTCGGCTTTAATACAAATCTATCGGCATAAGGATCATGTTCACATGTAGGTGTGCTATCTGACCCCGTACGCATCCAAGCTTCACTGATGATAATTTGTGGGCAAACTTCAAGGTGTCCAATGCTACAGATATCTTGCGCCCCATTGCTTACCAGCAAATTTCTACGGCTCATTATTTCAACGGGGCAGGAAGAAGAGGCTTTTGGTGTGGTTGTAGAGTAATGTAACGAACGCATCAAGGTGATCGAGCACTGGAAAATGTTGACATCAAGAAGGTCGAGGAAAGAAAACAGGTGCTTTTGAAGTATGAAACGAAGAATCAGGAACAAGTAGGCAAGCAAGATATAGATGAGGGCGGTGTGTACCAATGATCAAATGACATCCAAGTACCTCCATAACACATCCTTTTAACATAGCATAATCAACCCCCTGTTTCAGAGCAATGAATTTCCAACTCATTACTGTATACACACACCTACATATGACTTTGGTACTTGCCTGCTTTCGTTGTTCGTTGCTGCCGCTTCTCTACGACTTCTCTCGATGAACAGCACGACTCTATAGAGCCGCGTATATTAGGCCTTGCAAATCCCTTGACCATCAACAAGTAATTTGTGAACACGATAGGAGCAGATTTTACGAACAGGGTTGGTAAGGTTAGGATAATAAGATGTTGGTTAGCAATGACTAACCTGGCGCACGTGGCGCGCATTGCCGTGACTACAGATGATGTCAAGCAGCGAGACCCTGGATGCGCACCAAAGCTCCAGTCTGTCACTGTGCACCTGAGTAACTATCTGAACTCTACAGGCTGCGACAGCCAAAATACATCCTTTGCACCTTGAGAACTGGATACTAGACCATTTCTGGGTGCCACTGAGTGTTGCTGGAAGTCACACGGTTAGGCGTCAACAACAGCATCAACACCCACACTGTCTAAAATATCTCACACCGACCAGACCTTGATTACAGATCGCACACACACACACACCATGGCGCCCCTCAAAATTTCGATCTCGAATGTGCACACCAAAACTCCTGAATCTGGCAAACCCTACACTGAATACACAATCAAGATCGATCACCCCTTTCCGCGCGCAACATCCTCGGTTTCAAAACGCTACACCGACTTCTCCAATCTCGACTCGGCCTTACGATCCTCCATCTCTGCACCGCCCTTCCCCTTGCCTTCAAAATCATGGTCTCTGTTCGGTCTCGGCAGCTCGCTTGGGTCACCCGAGCAGATCGAAAAGCGGCGGCAGGGGCTGGAGGAGTACTTGCGAGCAATTGAGAATAGTGATGATGCGCGCTGGCGCACAAGTGCCGCATATAGAGAGTTTCTGGGTCTGGACGCTAAGGAGGGAAGGAAAGCGGCCAGCTTTCCGGGGAGTCAATTTGGGAAGGATAGAGTGAGGGATAGCAGCGATTGGCTCGACAAGCATCTTGAAGTAAAGAGCAGTTTGCAGGATGCCAGGAGGTGGTTGACGGCTAGAGAGCAGGCTACCACAGCAAGCGCACAGCACGATGCTGCTGCGAATGCAAAACGGAGCTTGCTGCGCGCCGGATCGTTACTTTCTGCGCTGGAGGAAGGATTGAGGCGGCTCAGCGGGACGAGCGGTGACGAATGGAGTGGGGAGAAGCTCGGCGATGGCGAGGTAAGAAGAAGAAAGGACATGATCAGCAGCTCCCGCAAGGAGCGCGACGGCTTAGAATCCGTGCTCAACACCATGGCCGCTAAAGCCGCCCTGAGCGGCTCTGGCACCCTATCCACACCCTCCACAAGCTCTGCTGCCGTCACTGCAGAGCAAAAAGCTGGCCTTTTTAAAGGCGCGTCGAAGCCTTCGGGCCGCCGTGTCCTTGGTGGAGCACCCATAGAGACGGAAAGGACGAGGGAGTTAGATAACGAAGGAGTCTTGCAGTTGCAGAGACAGATAATCCGAGAGCAGGATGAAGATTTGGTGGATTTGACGACGGTAGTGAAAAGGATGAGACAAATGGGCGTTGCTATCAACGAGGAGATTGTTGAGCAGAATGCCATGTTGGGCTTGCTGGAGGAGGATGTTGAGAGAGTGGATGGCAAGATTCGAATTGCGAAGAAGAGAATGGACAAGATCCGATGATTCAACTAAGTTTGCTATTGAGACGTTGCGTGGGAGCGAGCATGTGTTGCATTCTAGAGGCGTCAGGCGTAGGGCTGGATTTGTGTACAACATTTCAACGAATTGGATACCCTTTTTTTCATTATCGTCTACTTGTTTCTGTGCATAAATCGTATCCGTTCAGGTTTCCGTCTGTGTAAAGGTCATCTAGAGCGGCCCTACTAATTCTTGCGCTGCGTTCGGCCTTCCTGTTCGATCGCTCCTACCGGCCCTGATGCATTTCTCATGTTTCTAGCAGCTATAGCTTATAGTCGTAGATAGTAGGAGAAGCAAGATAGAATGTTAGAAGCACTGCAGGTGAGTATCCAAGTATCATAGATCCGCTGAGCGAAAGCTTGATCACATGGGGACTGAGATTCTGGAGTCGACATCCCAAAATCGAAAGTATAGAGATTGAGGAACAGTCTCCCCTGATAAATTCAAAACCAAAGTGCGGACTCATCCGCAGCTACTCATTGTTCTCGAAGGACTCCCTCCGAACAGCTAAAAACGTCAATGACCAAAGCTGCCGAATATTGCTCTCGGTCGAGACGATACTTCCAAGCGGAGTTGGTACGAAACCATTATCGTAATTCCAACTCCACACCTCACTGCTTAACTGCGCTTCATTCTCCTCAATAAGATCCCAGAGACGGATGTATGCACTCATAATCTTGTTATAGAGATCAGTCTCATTGCAAAACTCTGACCAATGTGTTAGTGTGCATTAAATCTTTGCTGGTCATAACTCATAGGCAGAGCATTACCTGGTTTCTTTGTGTCCTTGCACCGGGCCAATTGACGGCCCAGTCCTGCACCCATCATAGTCAACTGCCAACCCCACACCACAGTGCCATGATAATCGGAATTGGAGAAGTTCCGAGCAAACGCCGCATTACCTGCATATGCCGGATTCGCTACAAAGAGCCCCACGTCGCTCGCCAGTCCCACAGGAAAGGGGTTTAGGATATGGTCCGCAGTCTGACTGAGAAATGCGCTAAGCTGTACCTGATTCGTTGTGTTGAGGAAGAAGTGCCGGAAACAGTCGTCAGAATTCATAATTGGGACAATGGTGTTGTTGCTATTGTTGTTGGGCGTTTGCACATTACCATCAAGAGCGACACCGTAATATCTCACATCACCAGTAATAATTGAAGTGTTCGATGGGATAGAGAAATTGGCATCCGAGACGTAAGACTCGACGAGGGAGATGGCAGAGGACTGGGGTACAGTGACGTCGAAGAATTGCAGAGTGGAGTCTTCCCATACTTGGGCATATTTGTCTGCGGTCTCGTTCCATTCTGGGTGATTGGAGAAGAAGCCGGCCCTGCTCAGAGCGGCAACCGCGCGGAGGCCAGCGGGTACAAGGGCGGTGTTGACATTGTAAGGAATTCGACCTCCACCTAGCCCATTGTTTGAATCGCGCCATTCGCCTACGGGTTCATTCGAGCGAAGGTGGATGAGGTTTTCTTTGATCTGACCACCTTCTGTAGCGAAAGCAGCTGTGACATTCATGATTTTCCGAATGGTAATCTCAGCCAGTGCTTCATAGGAGAGACCGTGGTTTCCAACCAGAAAAGTCGCAGTAGTGTTGAAGAATGCACCCGATCGTTGTTTTCCGGCTTCAGTATCAACAAAGTACCTCTGCATAGCGATCGGAAGTAAGTAGTCGGTGTCGACCATCTTATAATCGCAGCGTGGTTGTGTCGAAGTAATGTTTTCTTTGCGATTGAGGTAGGTAGCATAGTCACCAATGACTTCCTCATGGCATACTGTGCCATCTGTGCGGTTGATGCGCTCGAGAACTGCACCAATAACAGCCTCAATAGCACCACCCTTGCCTTCACTAAGCACGGGTTGCATGAGCAGCATTGAGATCATGCTGTCTCTGCCAAAGTAGGTGAGGAAGCGCCATGTGCCTGCTAGAAGCTTGTCCCGGTAAGAAAGAAAAGACAAAGATGTGGTCTGATCCGGTTGCTGCTGAATCAAACCAATTGACAGAGGGTTCAAAACCTCCAGCTGACTGAGCTGTTCCAAGTGAGGGTAGTTGAAAGAGGCATTGACTGAAACCGTCAGCCTCTGCAAAGTTGTTGTAGCAAAGTATAACAGATATCTTCTTGCATGCTGTAAGCATCGTACTTACACTGATATGTACCTGCACCAAATAACAGGTGGTTGTTACTTGGATCGATCGTTACAGGCTCAGCATCGTTGAGAGGCGCGAATGATAACTCGGTAGTCGTGACATTGTCAAACCAAGTTCGGCTGATAAAAGCACCAATATTGTCCAATTCTGAGAATTGGAGGCCGCCTTGCACATCTCGATCAAGAATGCTGGGTCCCTCAGCAAAGTCACGAATCGTGCGGATGCTCCCAAGAATGGGAATGGTCAGACGAGCAGGAACATTGAAATTGATTGATCCTGACACCCCGATGCGAGGATCACCACCTTCGACCGGGTTGTAGATGGCATCTAGCGTCTCGCGTGTAGTAGTTGAGTTCTCCAGATGCGGTGTAAGCGTACCGTTTGGTCCATTTGTGGGTTCAAAATAGGCAACAAGGCCGCTGTTACCTGCAGGCCATGCCACGAGCAAACGCGGGCCGATGACATTGAGGTTGCTGCTCGGAATAGGACTAGTTAGAATGACATGAGAACTCGAGTTGCAGTCAAAATAGATGTAATTATCGTATGGTGGGTCTGGCAGATATAGCCTCGAAGCTGGCTCGATGCAGGCGTCTTGAGCCACGCACACTGCTGCAAGCAGAGCTGCAAGAGCTTGGAAAGATCGAATCATCGTCAATCGAAAGCTGATTTGCGAGGCTGAACGTGCATATAAGTAACTCAGTCTGTGAAGGATCTATCTGCACTTGCGGGGGCTAAGTAAGTTAGTAATATGTAGTTGAGCTGGAAGGCATGAGGTCGATGACCAAAGTAATATCCGTAATGCCGACACTAGGAATCAAGCAATTACTTGGAGACTTGTTTATCTCAATTTTGTTATGAGTTCTCACAGACTGGTTCCGGGTACGGTTTGGTATGATAGTGTTCGTGTGGATGTCGGATAGTACTGTACATGTGCATGGAAAGCTTTTTTGTACCCCCGCCCTGATGTTGCTTGGAGCAGCGGGCCCACGTCATAAGGGCAACAAGCCATCTTGGTCTCCGGGGTTGCTGACAGGCCGGCTCTCGTCGTGCATCCCCTCCGGTCCAGTGAGGCTACTCGGGGCCCTGTAGGTCTTCACAATGTGGGGCTACGATGCTCCTCAACAATCCGGGGGTTTTGTGGGTCGACCTTAAGGCGTGGTTGGTGGTAGACGTGATCGACTTGATCCGATGATCTGAAGTGGGTGGACACTTTGCCTCTTTTGGACTAGAACTCTTGCTTATCCGCGTCGTGAGCACGCTCTATGGAACGACTTTATCCGTCACACAATCCTTACTTTGTCTGTTTTCCGTTTTAGTTGATATGGTCTCTCTGGTACTCAATGTGAATATCTGTTGCCACAACACCCTCGCAAAAGCTGCGTTACAGATACTATTTATCTTTGGTACCATAAGCCGGGATGCTCCACACGGATCCCGTGAGCTTCTTGCGCACCACTGCAAGAGACAACAAGACATGGTTACGGTTGATTGGTCCAAATCCTTGTTTCTACTTGAACAAAACCTTCTGCTCAGATCCGAGTCCAAAGAAGGGGAGTTCCCGTGCCTGTATCATCTCGTAGATTCTCAAACTGGACTTACTCGACTATCCACATCTCCAACTCCTTACCGTCAATCTTAAAATTATTATATATCAATATGAGTTTATTCGTTAGAGAAACTCGTATTGGTAGATTCACGAATGACACAGCTGCGCTACATATAGCTAGTTTTCCTTCGCATGGTGCCACAATGTCCACACTTTGTCCACCTCTTGAGAAATGGCGCCTTCGCCCTCCGTACCATCGGCGTCATTCAGCCCTATAACGCCTTTCCAAGACGGTCCTTCATCGATACAAGGGGGCCATCAATCGTGTGTTGCCAAGTATGCCAAGTACGAAACATGGATCATGATTAGTGGACTCCCTATATGAAACGATGATTTACATCACTCGGAGAATTTCCATGTACATTAGTTTCATTTAATTCGCCGAACATGGGGAAAGCGCTTTGGGAGTCCGGCATATTTACGTCCATCATTCACATCGGAAATTCTCTCTATGCGGCGTCATGGCATTCATTGTAGATTTGCTGAATAGTTGGCTAGGGCCACAGAGAGATGGGTATATGAGGACGCTCAGGAGACCATTATGTTCCATTGATCACTACTGATTCCCTTCTCCATTTCATACCCTCTCTTTTGCTACACTGCCTTCAATATGCAGCTTACTTCATTCCAAACAATCTTTCTTCTTCTCCCCTCTGTGCTTTGCGCAACTTACTATGTCGCACCCACAGGCTCGGACTCTGCTGCAGGAACCCTTGCTGCACCCTACAAGTCCATCCAAGTCGCTGTCGACAAGGCTGTAGCTGGTGATAGCATATACCTTCGCGGTGGTACATACACACCCACCAAGAACATTCAGATTAAAAAGTCTGGAACTGCATCTGCACGCATCACACTCGCTGCCTATCAAACCGAGGTTCCTATCGTTGACGGTGAAGCCCTGACTGGCACTCCCGCCCCTGTTGGCGGCAGCATTGCGAGCGCTGACCGTGGTGTTCTCCACGTCGAAGGTGCATCTTACTGGACCTTCAAGGGTATCCAGTTTATCAACGGACCCTACGGTGTATACGCGACAAAATCAAACAACAACATCTTTCAACAGCTCGTTACTCGCCAGAACTATGAAACTGGTTTCCAGCTCCAAGGTGACAGTTCAAACAATCAGATCCTCTACCTCGACTCCTACGAGAATCGCGATCCACGCAAAAACGGCGAGTCCGCTGACGGCATCGGCATTAAAGAAGGGACTGGCGAAGGCAATTTGCTCAAGGGTGCCCGACTCTGGAACAACGTAGATGATGGTCTCGATCTATGGGAGTTCAAGAGCAAGGTCACCATCATTGACACTATTGCATGGGGCAACGGTGTTAATCGCTGGGGCTTCACTGATTTCCAGGGCGACGGCAATGGATTCAAGCTTGGTGGCGGCGATGAAGCAGATAAGAAGGCTGCAAACCATCAGGTCACCAACTGCATTGCTTTTAACAATGTGGCGAAGGGTTTCACGGATAACAGCCAGCCCGGGAATTTTGTCTTACAAAGAAACACTGCTTGGAACAATGGCGACGTTGGCTTCAAGAGTACGACTGCTGTTACGACGTTCACGAACAACATTGCTGCAAGCAACATCAAGAGCACAACGAACTCAGCACAGGTGACCTTGAACACTGCGCAAAAGCAGACTGGAAACTCTTGGCAGGGCAGCACGACATGGAACAACGCTGCTTTCAAGAGCGTAGACACGACTCTCGTACAGGGCAAGCGTGATACCGTAACAGGCAAGATTGCTGCGAGCAATTTCTTGCTTCCTGCAAGCGGTGCAGCAATTGGTGCAACCACTGCGTGGTCGTAGACCACACGTACAATACAGACTTATAGCTATTTTTATATTTTGTTCTCTTGTAAATAATCAAATTGCCATTTCAAATCCTTCATCCAGAAGTACAGGTGATCCGCGTGATGAAACCAAGCAGATGTAATAAAGCAACGAATGAAAGGAAGCATAATTCATTAATGAAATTGTACGTGAAGAACAAGAATTTGCTAATACTCGTATACAAGAAATGAACTAGCGGTAGCCAAGAAATTGCGTATAGCACCGAAAAAGCGCTTTAAACCCTTAACTTGGTGGTTGAATTACCACCGATGGAAGGAGCACCAGGCGCTCCTATCAAAGCCAAGTTCTCTATGCCTGAGACACCGTAGAGAGCAGCAGCGTTCGTACTTACCCACTTCGCCTCGTCAACAGGGATGAGTACATCGCTACCATCGATACGTTCTGTCTTCCATGGCGCATTAGGTGCAAGTCCATCTTTGCTACCGTCACCAAGGAACTCTGACCACACACGAGGCACAAGAGTGGCATTGTTGCGCTTGTTGGCAACATAAGCAGTAAAGCGTGAGTGGCCTTGCTTGAGGTTCAGGTTGCCAAAGTCCTTGCCGTACCTGGCTGCCTGCTCAGATTTTGATGCACCGTAGTAGTAGCAGTAGTCAAGGAAGGCATCAAGGAAAGGCTGAGTGGTGTTACGGGCTTCGGGACCGAAATGTTCGATCAGCTGGTCAATAGTCTCAAGGACACCAAACACGCCTGACAGATGAGAGACGGTGATATTGCCATTGTTGTTGGGATCCGTAGGCGGCGGTGACCAAGCACCAGTATAAGAGTTGTAAAGAGCTTCACCTGTAACAAACCCGTTCTTCAACTTAGGGTATGTTTTCAGAGCCTCAATCAGCTTATCCCTAGCTTGCTCCCAATTTGGACCACGGCGCTCCCACTCAATCAAGTATGCTTGTGCAATACCAGCCCAGTCGGTACCGAAGTTGAGATAGAGTGCCTCAGGGTCAGGGTTGTAGATGACATTGGCATCGCGGACCTTGCGGCGAGCATCAACAAGGACAAATGCCTTTTCGACCTCTTGCACCTCGCGGACGAGATCACCAGTGCGCTCATCGCCACCAGAGATATAGAAAAAGGTCTTTCTATAGACAGGTGTGGAGATACGAGCTTGTTTGGCACTGTCGGCCCAATGCTGAACACCGTGCCTCGTGCCAAGACCCGTGAAATTGCCAAGATGGTATGAGTCAACCTCACCGCCATGTCTGGCTTGGTCATGAGCAAGACGATATGCACCAGCATCACCAGTGCGCAGGAAGTGGCCCCAGAAGAATAGATCAGGGGAAAGCTCAGAGTTGTCCCATGCGTAACCACCAATGTCGTAACGCCACTGGTGACGGTCATCATCGTAAGTGTGGATGATATCGCCGTGATCCCAGAACCCGTACCAACGGCGCTGCTCAACTTGGTTCTCATAGAATTCAATCAAAAATTTCATGTTGTTTTCGATTGTCTGAGCTTGTGCCGAGTCGCTAGGTGAGCCTGGAACATCCCAATAGCCACCAATAGCCTTGGTATCACGGATGTAAGTTGGCTCGGGAATTAGGACAGGAGGATTGTTGGTGTGATTGGTAAGAGTCGAGAGGTAATCAGCAGATGGTGTGCTTGTAAACGCATAAAGAAACAGCTCGTTCGTGCGACCAACTCCATAAGGTGTATTATAGCCACCTTCGTAGTCTTCGTAGGTAATCTCAAGTGCGTCTAATTGCTTGGCATATGTGTCCTGACCAAGACCATCGTGGTACGGCCTCACATCTAAAGGCTCAGCTTGTGGACTGTAGAGCCATAGTGTTATAGATCCAGTATCTGTAGCTGCGTTCGAGATATCCAGACTGGTAGGGTACTTCTTCCAGAAATCGCGGAGACCAAGGGCAAGGCCTCCAACAGAGGGGCCACCGAGGTAGGCGAGTCCGCCAGAGCGGGTGCCTCCAGGAATAGTGACCCAACTCTGTCCAGCCTTGGTACGTTTCTTGAGATTGAATCCGTCAGGTGAAAGCTGGGTCAGTCTGTAGTCGCTCCAGGTAGGGATCCATTGCAAGCGAGTTGTAACCCTCTGGTCCCAAGTTGCTTTGTCAGCAGTCTCAGTGCCATTGAACTGAGCGGACCTTACACTTGCACCAGGGTCACGACGTAGGCCAGTGATTCCTTGAACTGCTTCATGTAACAATCCTCCATCAACACCAGCAATCCGGACGTGGCGGTTGTACTGTTCCTCCTCAGTAAGTGGTACGTCAAAGCGTACACCTAAGCCTGAGATGAAGTCGCTTTTCGCCTCACCGTCATAGATGATGGTGTGAACGATACGTATAGCTTCTGAATTTGCATAGAGGTAGAATCGAACCGTGAACGGAAGCCAGTCTGCGTGTGATGTCTCGTCATCGGCAGCGTGGATACCATGAACAGTAACGAGTGCACGTGCTGAGTTGTCCTCGGATACGGTAGTGTTAAGAATCTTGCTGGCAAAGCTGAAATAATCGATACCGGTTGGTTTCCCATTCTCGTCATCATCGGGAGTGCCACTCTGTGATCTCAAGACTAAGCGACCGTTGTTTCCAACGACCTTGCCGCCGGCTTCGATAGAGGAGACCAAGATGTTCCCAGACTTGGGGAAAGTAGCTGTGACTCTTCCGGTATGTACGACAATATTGTCTCCAGATTCGCTGACTTGTACGCCGCTGGTGCTATTGCTGTTCTGTCGCCTTATGCGGGAGAAAGTACCGTTGCCTGGGCCAGAGGCCGTGATAGTGTACTCATCAGCAGGTGAGTCCGTGGCACCAAGGGCATGTCCAGTCCACTTTAGTGAGCCATCAGGCCAATATGCAGTGACCCAAGACTGTAGCTGTGCATCGCCTGAGACTGTGAATGTGGTCGCATTGGCCAGATGTTGTCCCCGAGGCCAGGGCAGACCGAAGGTAACACCGCCGAGGTAGTCTGGAGTTCCTTCGAGCCATTTGACTTTGACTGAATCGGCCTGTGCAGCTGCGCAGTTGAGAAGGCCGTAAAGAGCAAGCACAGCCTTCAACATGTTGGAAAGAGTGAAAGGGTCACAAAGTCGCGTCCTGGAGGTTCAACGAGCATGAACGATGTAATTTGTACCTGCTTCGTCTGCCGCCTGCTCGGTCTCGGGATTATTGGGATTGCATGTCGCCATCGATTGCCATCGCAATTTCCGGTATACCATGTCGTTTATGGTAGAATCACCGCTAATTTCTGGGCACGCAAGAGTGCATCCACAGAGCGTGATGCAAGGAGATGCAAGGATCCGGAAAGAGCCTCGCGTGTGCTGCAGGGGAAGATTCGTTTGAGCCAGATGGACCGCGCTTTTGCGGGGGCGGGAGTGGATCTGCAAGTTTGTAGTGGTGTGGGAGTTTATCCGCAGTCGTTTTCGGGCCAACGTTGACCGAAACGAACGCTATTCGGGACGATGGGTTCGGATGAAAACGTTTTGATCAATATGGTTCTTAATGAGGGGAAATAAGCTAAGGATGTATCAGGAGAAGCAAAACTACGGATTAATGGAAGCTGAAAAGGAGAGGACTAAGACATGGCGTCCAAAACATGGCCAGCACGTGATTGATGTTGTGATATCTGTAATCTTAACTCGTGCCCAACCTATGACTTTTTAACAACTTTTTCAACATCGCATCATGCCAAGGCTGCTCACCAAATATGGAAAAGACGAGTCGTTGAATACAATCCTATACTTAACAAAGTCCTTGTAGTTCGAGCACTTAACCAGTTATGTGACAAAGTCTTGACAGCACGTTTGTGTTGAAGGCAGCTAATTGTTTCTTTGTATTCGTCAGGTGACAACAGTTCATTATATTGAAAACGCTAGTTCTACCACGTGATGGCGACCGGTGGGATCCTTCATTGTCCTTCGAACGGTTTGCCATTTCTCAGCATCCATGACATTAATAGAATATCACTGCTACTAGATCTCTCAGCAATGCTCGATTATGTACTTCTTTTACTGACATGAACTGGTCGTTCAGTATCCCCTCTTTAAGAAACCCTAGCTTCGATCTCGATCGCATACCTAGCAATTTGGCTATGAGTCTTGTGAATAGACCATCGAACGGTGTGGCAATGTGTAATGTTCTTAGCATTTGAATTTTTTTTTAAAAAAAAAGAATGGGCGAACTGTTTCCATTTAAACCATCAGTCTGTATACGTATCTCGCTCGTATTTCCAATTACTGACGCACTTCCAGTCAGAAACACTCAACCCACCGGCAGTCTTCTGCAACCTACCGTGAGTGATGTTTTTATTGCCATTGGTGTCTTCGCACATCCAGGGTAAATTACATACATCCTCAGTTGCTTCATTGCATAGCACTTGGACACAGTCCTAATTGGCCTGAGGATGGCGTGCTTGAATGGATCCCGATGTCACCTTTGATTAAAGGAAGTCATTGTAGGATAACTACTGGTAATATGCCTGATAAGTCCTTCTCTGGTAATGATTGCGGTGGCGGAATGCAACATGCAGAATGTATCGTTAAGGTTGACATCAAAACCCCTGCCCTAGTCTTTCGTATTTGTGAAGGAAGTGCCAACATCAAAGGAGGAACCTGATTTTAAAATGAGCGCGTAGCCGGTAGGCTTCATTTTGGTAGCTGGTTGAGGTTGTCCGACTGAGATTTTTGATTCGATCTAAATGTAAGATGGGCTTGATGCTGAAGAATTTGGATTGAATATCCCCTGCAGATTGCATTTATGGCCTAGGTCGCTCTAAAGTAAACACATATTTTCTATAAGTAAACTCTCAGAAACTGTCGCTTGATGCGAGGAACATAATTTTACGTGAATGGTTGCCGAAAGGTTATCTATGGGTCAGTGTCTTCCTGGTACACCTCGTAGAGATACCTTTTAATTTCGGCTGAACCTATCGGTATACCCTCTCGGGCCCTACTTGGATAGGTCCGGAAGGTAATGTGACTTGCACCATGCTGTAAGCGTGTCGTGGATTGAAAGAGAAGTTTAAGGAGAGGGGAAGGGCAGCGATCACGGTCACGACCGCATATCGACTTATTTGGGGATCACGATCACAACTGTGTATCCAAAGAATGATGATGAGTGATACTCTGTCACTGCTCCCACGTGGTACGAACTAGCATCGATGTTCAGTTGTGCTAGCTAGTATACTGGTGTGGGTTAATCAGTTCTTCAGAATTTCCGTTGTTGTTTGCTACTGAGGTTGGCCCGAGCCATATTTATGTATATGTGGAGATCACGTGCGTTGATCTTCCTTTCACTGTACCAAAATACTCACAGAACCAATAACAACTTCAATATGACAACAATAACAATACGAGATCATCCTCCCGCGGCTGCGACCGATGGAGAACTGACAATTCGAACAATATGCTTGTGAAGATGATGTTGACTATTATATCTTATGGGTTATGTAATCTCTGTGACTTCGAAAAACAACACGCGTATTGAGGCAGCTTGTTACTTTTCGAACGATGCAAGACACGCCGCAAAATCCGGGAATTCACATATTACTTGAACTACGACAATGAATTGCTGACAAGCTTCTATCCAAATGGGCCAGTGTCCCTGAATACCAAGGCGCAGGTTTCATTATGGCCACCTAGGTCTTGTAAAACTCATTCGCTTCTTTTTCCGTAACATCACTGACCAGACTCCTCTTCTGATCAATCAGCCCATACCGATTTTCCTTAACCTTCCACCACATCTCTCTTCGATCCCCACCCAACTCATTGTTCAGGAGCTCTTTTTTGAATACCCGTATAAAGTTGTTGTACATTTCGGGTTCCTCGAGCTCAGTCAACTCATCACGCATTACATGCAATGCTTCAAGTGCTCGCCCGTACGCACTCTCACCTACGCTATTCTTTACCAGACCCCGGATCTCCTTTGCCATATCATCAGTAGCAGATTGTATAGCTGCCAAGTCATCAGCGACGGCAAGTGCCTGTTTGAAGCTCGGAACGAGATTTGAAGGATCGATTTTGACTCGCACCGGATTACCCAATAGTGCATCGATATCAAGTCCAGATATGGGTTTCTCGCGCTCAGAGCGTTGGCGCTTGCCGCGGCCCTTGACTCTGGGTGGAACTTTTTTGACGTTTGCGGCAAGCTTGAGGGCCTCGAGGGACTTGTTCGAACGCTCGATGAGACCGGATGGGGGTGCAGAATATCTGGTGAGAACTGCAGGTGGATCAGGGATGGCAAGGGTAGGATCGGGGTGTGTTGCTCGCCACTTTACAACTTGATTAATGCGATGTAAAAGGGGCGCATAGGTGTCTTCGGGCTTCGCGTATTCGTCTAGATTACCATCTTCGTCTTCTCCGAATGTAGAAAGGTCCATTGCGTCGACATATGCGTCCATTGCAGCGGTAAGGTCGGCGTTGGGCAAATCCTTATGTTCTGTGATGATTTTGCCACTAACTGTGAGCTTGCGGTCAAGCGGTGGAAATTTGTACATGCGCATGTCTTCTCCAAAAGGCAATTCTACATCAACAAGGCACTCAAAATCAGGCTCGATCCGTGGCGAAAGGAGAACCATGACTGGAGGCTTGTTTTCTCTGGTGACTAGGCGCGCGACAGCATATAGACCACCCTCATGAAGCGCATGTATGAACGATGACAGAGCAAGTTGAGCCTGCTGGTTTATTTTTTGAGGCACGATATAGTTCGTGCGGCTCATGGGGAGGTAGCGTTCAAACTCCTCTTCCCTGACAAATCCTACAATCCGAAGCGAGGGATCTGTCTCGAGCTTCACAACATTGAAGTCGGACTCTGCGATATGAACTGCTGTTCTTCCATATTCGTAGCCCTTCTCGAGCTCTTCTATCTCAACATTCTTCTTCGTACCTGGTTCGTTAGGGTCGTCAACCTGGTAGCCGTGCTTGTGCCTCACAGCTGCCAAGTCGCCCATAGGGTGGTCTTCCTCAACCATGGTGGACGAGGACTGATTACTTGGGCCTGCAGCGCCGAGATCTGTCCGCACAACAAAAGAACTGGCTGTTGGTGGCTTGGCAATCATAGTACACGGATATCGCTCTACATGAATGGTGAGAGCAGCATCGTAGTTTTGCGGATCTCCAAGTGTCAATTCGCCTTTGAAGCTGTGAACCGGCCGTATTTGCTTTAAGCGTGGAACGTTGAGCTGCTCAATGGCTTCTGCAAGAGTGCCGATAGTTCCGTTGCAGTTTTCCACGAAGCTCTTCAATACCTCTTCGTTGTTTGCCTGTCATACGTTAGGATGCAGCGTCAAGGGTGAGGTGACATCATTACCTTCACGCTGTCCTTAGCTTCTTCCTTGTAGCCATACTCTAGATCGTCAAAGTCAACACCAAGAAGAATGATCTCAATCGGGGCCTCCACGTCCTTGACCTTCATTGCAATCTCATCCAGATCACCGTCATCTATTTCACCTCGTCCATCAGTCACTATAATTATCCGACGATCATATTTCAGTGGCTTTCCAGCTTTGTTCTGGGTTGTACTGTCAATCTGCTGGACCGCTACTGCTAGTGCAGAGACCACTGGATATGTAAACAAGTGTACGCCGATTGAGTTCCGAGATACATACAGTCTCCTTCATTCGTGTTGCTCGGCTTCAGTTTGGCATACAGCCTCCGTATATCGCTCAGAAGATACCTAATGGCAGTTAGAGTGCTTCATTACCATCGTTTGGATGATTTTACTGTTTCAACTCCGAGAACACAGTAATATTCTCATAGCCTTCAGCCTCATCCATAACGCCGTTCAGGTCCGATTTATCTGTGCGACACCCGATAACACTCATCAGTGCTGTTTTCCTGCCTGTCGCAACCTGCCTCATTATCAGCTCCTCTTTTTGGTACATGAAACTAATTTCGACTCAAAAAAATGATGAGGCGTCACGTGCTAGGTGTCTGGGGGAATGTCTACATACAGTAGTCGTGATTTTATCCCACACGTACTCAAGCGCCCAATCAAGGTCTGTGTGGTCGCGTCCGTGGCGCTTCTCACCCATTGATGACCCCAAATCAAGAATGTACACCGTCGCTTCCTTACCAGCCATGATTGCTGCTGGCAGTTGTCAGTTTCTTGCTTCCCTCGCGCTTCGCACGTTAAGCAATAGTTGCAGTGCGCACTCGATGCTGCGAAAAAAAAGCAAAGGACAATGCAATTTAAGTAGGAAAGGAATTCAGGCCTACGATAGAGGAAAAGCAGGTGTTGATAATGCGATGGAGGAGGGTGCAGCCTTGGACTACTGTTAGGCAAACGCGCAGGCACGGACGCTCATGCGCGCGACCTCATGTGATGAACTAGCCTAATGTGGTATTGATAGGGAGACAAGTGCACCTGTTACTCAATTCAACAATATAATTTTCAAGAAGTGATTCGTTGTTGGTCATCGGGATGATATTTAGTACTATGTACAATTGTTGTTGGCCTTATTTGCCTATTTTATTCACTTTGGTAGGTGCATTTATTCAGAAGACCGATACAAGGACAACTGTTTCCTTCAATCCGTCCTGATCGTTTCCTGCCTTCGTGACTTTAACCTTGACCCTCTGGACACAACCCTCCTTAGAGGGTGCTGGAAGCGGCTCTGTATAGTGCGGGTCGGGCGGCATGCTGGATTGTGTAACGCGTGTAGTTGCCTGTTTGTACTGACAGCGTTTCAACCCTTGCCATTGATAGCGACACCATTCATTTTGTTTTGTGCCAAGACCATGTCCATGAAACTTTTCCTTGGCTTATGTCTCTTCTCTAGAGCATGCTCGTCCGGATCGACGATGTGTATACGTCGCCTCTTGCACTCAGATTTGATGTTTCCCAGCAAAGGCCGCAAAGACTCGATCTTCTCGATTTCTGAACTCAGAAGCGATTCTTCCACCCAATACAGTCCTTCCATAGCCAAAAACTGGTTCCTGGCCTCCCTAATGCTCTCTTGAATCTTGACATAATCAAAGTCGGGCGAACCCTCCATTGGAAAGCGGAAGTGCTGTGCGAGAAGAGCGACATCGTACTGACGAAGAATTGCATCTCGCTGCTTGTGTGTTACTGGGATGCGATGCCAGTCAGAATATGGACTGGGCAAATTAGCAAGATCGAGTTCAGGCAACCCAAGGATGCCCACAACTTGGAAGGAGCAGATATAAGTCCTGTCGGAGGCAGCGCTCGGATCGCGAAGATCCTTGGCCGTAGCGTACAGAAGAGGAAGGAATACTGGCGACACACCCAACTCCTCGCCAGAGAAATGTAACGGTCGATCAGTACCCAGCTCGCAAGCACGCCGCAATGCTTTAGGAAGCCTTGCAATGCGCAATTGGCGAGCAGCAAGCTCCTCTTGTCGCTTGGCTTCGTATTCGGCTTGCTTGCGAGCGTCTTCTTCTGCCTGCTTACGGGCGGCCTCAGCCTCCTCTGTTTCACGCTTTACCCTGATCTCATTCTCCTTCTTTCGAGCTTCTTCCTCTTCCGCAGCCTTTCGAGCAGCCTCTTCTTCTTCTGCCTTGCGAGCTTCAGCTTCAGCCGCTTTGCGCTTTGTTTCTGCCTCTAAACGTTGCTCTTCCGCACGGCGCTCCCGTAGTACCTCTGGAGTCGCAGTTCTTTCTGGAGGTGCAGGCGTTGATTTGGCGGAAGCAGTAGGCGTTCTTTTAGTGACATGTCCGTCCGTCGATACGTCTGATAACCGACGCTTCTTGATCTTATCATCGATTGGCCGATACTTGATCTTGTTCTTGACAGGCTTGCGTTCATCTATAGATTCGACCTCGGGCGTAGGTCTGTCACTAGCAATCTTCTCAATCTTTTTGTGTATCTTGGGTGGTGAGGACTTGGCATCGTTTCCTTCGTCAGTCTCATTCGATCCAGCGCGTGCTGTGCATTTCGTTATTTCATTATCGTCTGAGCGTGCCTTGAGGGGCCTCTTGACAGACTTGCCCTCCTCGCCTTCACTAAAAGAGCGTTGCTTGACTTTTCGGGTCGGCGCTCGTACTTCATCCTCGCTTTCATCATCAGAAGAGTCGTCGTCTACGACCCGTTTCCGCCTCTTAACTTCCGTACCGGACTTCAAGCGCCTAGCTTTCTGAGGTGCGGAGTTGGAGTCTGTCTTCTTCGGCTGTGGACGCTTCGCATCCGGTCGAGGTGAATGTGAGCGTTCTCTACGAGGAGAGGCTTTTCGTTTAACTCGTACGGTTGACGGGTTAGGCGCCTCCTTCTTGGCTCTTTTAGGACTTCTGTGTGTCGCACTGTAGTCATCACTTGCTTGTTTAAGCATATCCCTCTCCTGCTCCCACTTTGGACCACCTCGTTCCTCAGCAATCTCCCAGTATGTTTTGCCCTCCTTGTTCCGCCTGGTTGGGTTGAAGTTATCCTGCTCGAGTAACAGTTTTACAATATTGATGTGACCGCGCCCAATGGCAACCGTCATAGGCGTTTCGGGGTGCTTAGAAGGATCTGGGTCCGCTTTGAGGCCACTAGCGAGCAGAATGCTAAGGATATCATAGTGTCCACCTCTTGCCGCAGCAACCCCGCAAGTGATGTTCGGTTTGATGTTGCTATTGATGAGCTCTCCCACAGCAAGGATATCTCCATCCCCAGCTTTCTCAATCAGAGTCTCAACGTTGTATTCGTTGTAGAGAAGTCGCGAGGCACTCTTAGCTTGTTTCTGTCCAGGTTTCTCTCTCTGCTCTGTTGTAGAGGTGTTGGTCTGACGCCTCATGGCCTCCTTGAGCTCCTTCTCAATCTCCTCACAATCCTCATCCTCGCGATCAAGGACGTCGATTGCACGCTGACCTTTCTTGTTTTGGTGGTGGGGGTTAACATGCCCTTTGCTGAGTAGGATTCTGACCACTTCGAGGTGTCCATTCTCTACTGCATCGATGAGAGGCGTGTCACGGTCCCCGGATTCACAGTCTGTCCGACAGCCTTTGTCAATGAGGTACTCTACAACATCGGCCCATCCGTTCAACGCTGCCTTCTGTAAGGGCGTGATGCCAGCGAAATCTGCTTGGTCTAGCTCGCCCTCGGCTTCTTCGTATGCTGCTTTGACGGCGTCCAAGTCGCCCTTTTCACTTTCTCTCGCCAGTCGCGTCGCACCGAATCTATCAGTCTTCCGGCCGTGAGGCATCGTCCGTGCAGGCGAGGTCAGTGCTCGATGTGTAGCGCGCTTGACCCGGGTGTGTGGATTCGCATCTGTAGCCCGGGGTGACGACGAACGCTCAGAGCTAGAATCTTCAGAGTAGCGTTCGGTTGACACAGCAAGGCCTGGAGCCTCCCTACGCTTGCGTCCTGTGGCACCAGAAACCATGGATTGCGTCGATTGCGAGCGCTTATGCGGACGACCGAAAGCTCCCTAGGAGAAAAGTTAGCAAGAGAAAAATTCGGTCGATTCGATAGCTGTGCGTACCGTCGCAGGTGAGTTGGGTTGTGTGCGATCTTTCAGCCCTTCAGTTTTGGCTTTTTGTCGTGGAGGTTCCAGATTTTTGAACTCATCGCGCAACTTGCGCTTTCGGCTTTCGACAGTAGAAGCACTACGTCCTCTCGTGACGGTCTGCGTGGGGGATAATGCGGGGTTGGCTGGTGACCCGACTGGACTGGTGTCTTTTGTCTGCCGTGAAGTCGTGCTTGGAGAAGTAGGTACAGGGCTCTTTCCATCGTCTGAACCATCTTTGGCATGTCCATTGGATTTGAGATTTCTGACATCGCTAGATCGCCTGCGGCCATTCTGGGGTGAATGCGAGTATGTGTTTTCTTTGATAGACTCGAGACGTGTTGGCTCATCTTCGTCGCGCTCAGTCTTGATCACCTTGTCCTTCGACTCATCGTCTCTCGACAAGACGACCGTCTCAGCCTCGGATTCATTGTCGTCATGCTCGCTGTTCTGAGTGACTGTCACGTTCTCTTTGGACAATGCTGAGCTAGCCTTGGGTACAGGCTGGCCAGCGTCGTCAGTGTCGTTGCGCGAATTTCGAGGTGTATCGAGGGATGCGTTCAGGTCGCCATTACTGGTCATCACGCATATATGGGACAGGACACGGGAGTTCCTGCCTCATGACGGCTTGCAGAGCAAGGGACGACAGGCGGCAAGCGGCAGGCGGCAAGAACGTGGCGCTTAACGTCCTAACACGGAAGGGCCGTCGCGTGATGAGGTTGTGTGCCCTCAGCGACACCAAAGGAAGCGGCGGCAGAGTGGTGGTCGGGCGTGTTGTGATGGAGAGGCGTGTGGAGGTGCTGGAAGAGAGTAGGCGGAAGGAAGCTGGACGACGAGCAGAGGCTGTGGGCCACTCAGCGTGCTGCACCATCACTGGCTTAAGCCGGTCCTAGCTGGCCCAGGCTCAACCCTGCACAACGAAAGCGACCTGCGAGAACGAAGTTTCGTCATTCCTGCTCTCAGCGAAGAGCACTGCATGCGTGAGGTAAGGGTGTTGAAAGAATTATTGTCGATTTTGATAATATGTGTCCTCAAGCGAGTGTTCATTTACAGATGCTGCTGTTGGCTCTTTGCAACGTCCCTCAGCCAGCGCTCGCAGCACTGCAGCGCACCATGGGCGAGG
Source organism: Leptosphaerulina australis (assembly GCA_026120165.1). Lineage (NCBI taxonomy): Eukaryota > Fungi > Ascomycota > Dothideomycetes > Pleosporales > Didymellaceae > Leptosphaerulina > Leptosphaerulina australis. The sequence continues at coordinate 30,885 of JALRMI010000242.1, forward strand.
CAACCAAATTTGCCGCTAAGCCGGGATCGGCGCGGTAATTAACCTCATCCGTGCAACCTGCATGCTCACCCGTGACCTTGTTTTACGCTGCAACATGGAACGGTGGGGTGACTGCGAGTTTTAGCAATATATATTAGGGCATCGCAGGACCAGTGACCAGATCTCTAAAGAGTTGTATCAACGGTACTCCACGAATATATGGGTGAGGCTGCTCAATGAGCGCATGTGGATTGTGGGTAAAGTTCCGCTAATCAACCCACAAGCCTGAAACGAAGCCACCAAATCAAGCAGTCCAGGGACTCATCATTCTTTCATCACCAACACGTCCGCACAATCTTCACCGCGTCCATATTTCAATAACTTGCCGCATTATGACTTTGTCAGCGATGAAGAGTCAGCTTGGGTGTCTACTGAGTCCTGTAGTCCTCCTGCGCACCTTCTACCTCGCAGCCTCATTTCTTGTACTGCGACACCAGCTAGCTTGATCTGCACTACACTGACCTGCTCTGTCTACTAGATCATTGTCATACAGGCTATCCCCGCTCTGCGCAGCCGCTTCCTTGCCTACGGTTCTCGTGCAACTTCACCGACCGGTCAACAATCGACAACGCCGAGCCAGGCCTCCCTTATCAGTAAACTCTTGGACTACGCGGCGACAATTCAAGTTCCACACAACTACTTTACGCATTTCTACGTCCTCTCAGTCGCATGCTCGCTCTTTTGGGGGTTGCAACTGCAAATTTGGTCAGCCGGCGGACAGCTACAGACTGTCTGGGCTTTGTTGCTTTTGCAGGGTGTGCGCCGCATGCTTGAGTCCCATGCCTACACGTCGGCAAGCAAGAGCAAGATGTGGATTGCTCACTGGCTGCTTGGGCTAGTCTTCTACCTGACCATTAATATTGCTATCTGGATAGAGCAGCCTACCGGTAGTATGGCTAATTGGAGATGCACTGCGATGGCCCCAGCAATTCTCATGGCACAAATACTCCAACATTCTTATCATGCATACCTTTACCGCCTTCGTGCAGAGAACAAGGGATACCAACTCCCAGTACATCCAGTCTTTTCGGATCTGCTGTGTCCGCACTACACTTGCGAGATTGCCATCTACTTACTGTTAGCTTTTCTGGCGGCACCCGAGAGTAAATTTGTAAACTGGACGCTGTTCTGCGGCACAGTCTTTGTGGCCGTTAACCTTGGAGTGACAGCCGTAGGCACAAAGGAATGGTACGTAGAAAAGTTTGGCAGAGACAGAGTAGGTCCGAGGAAGAGAATGATACCAGGTGTCTGGTAGGTCGATGTAAGATGGTAAACATGAGACTTCGATTCGAACCTGGCATATCCAATGCAATCTGATTCATCACTCAAGTACCTTCCTATTTTGTACAGATCGACCAATGTCTACCTCAACCAAGGCTTAGTGACCACTATTCCCCGTAAAAAGGGTTGCAATTTTTGAAACTTGACATGCAAGCCACAAACCTTCACCATCAGGATGCAATACCCGAACTGGCTAATTGCTCAACCTTCCGGTTAAGGGTGGGGTAGTCAGCGGGTTATCTTGCAGCGAAGGTCTGGGAGGCGGGACTACAAAGACGTGAGCTTCGTCCATTTTCGCATCATCGGCTATTACCAGAAGAGGCCATCAGCAAAAAATACTTGGGCTTGTTTTCTTGCAGTGTGCAAAAGCTCGTCGTAAGCAGCTTCTCTGTTATGCAAAGCACAAAGTCGAGCAAGATGGCTGCAGAATTACCAAAAGATCTTCCTGAGATGGAGTACCGCTTCGTTGGCAAGAGTGGCCTTCAAGTATCTGTTATATCTCTTGGAGGCTGGCTCACATGTATGTAGCATCTTACCTTTAAGCTGTTGCAGGGCTAATTTCGTCAAAGACGGGGGACACGTTGGTGATGAGATTACGTTTGCGTGCCTCAAAGCCGCCTTCGATGCTGGTATCAACTTCTTCGATGCTGCCGAGAGCTATTCAGGCGGCGAGTCTGAACGCGCGATGGGACGAGCGATCAAACACTTTGGCTGGAACAGGAACGACATTGTCATTTCGACCAAGGTATATCGATGCCTCCCTCCAGATGTTCATAACTTCAGTGTCTGACATAGTTCACCAGATATACTGGGGCACCCACAACTCCACTCTTCCCTCTCCACGTAACAAGATTAACAACCTCGGACTCAGCCGTAAGCACCTCATCGAAGGCACAGAAGCAGCCCTTGCCCGTCTCCAGTTATCGTACGTAGACATCATCTATGCTCACCGCCCCGATCGCCAAACCCCCATCGAGGAAACGGTTCGTGCCTTCAACTTCCTTATTAACACCGGGAAAGCGCTTTATTGGGGTACGAGCGAGTGGCTGCCAAGCGAGATCGAGGAGGCCTGGGCGGTAGCAGATAAGCTGGGTTTAATTGGCCCGGTTGTCGAGCAGCCGGGATATAGTCTGCTGAGAAGAGAAAAGGTTGACGATGAGTTTAAGAATGCCAAATTGTTCGAGAGAAGAGGATTAGGACTTACTGTATTCTCACCTCTGGCTGGTGGGCTGCTGACAGGAAAGTATATCCATGGTATTCCTGAGAATAGTCGTCTTAAGACCTCTGAGGATCCTTATATCCAATCTGTCCTCAAGACGGTAGATACTCCGATATGGAAAGAGCAGCAGGACAAGGTCAAGCAGCTCATCAAAATCGCTGAACAGCTCAGGACTGATGTTGCGACTCTGTCGATGGCATGGGTGTTGAGCAACAAGAACGTTACAAGTGCGATAACTGGAGCGAGCAGACCGGAGCAAATCTACCAGACGGTGAAGGCAATCGACATATATAGGAAATTGACGCCGGAAGTGCTGGAAAAGATCGAGAGCATCTTCAAAAATAAGCCAGCAGAGGTTACACCTAGGTTCGGTGTCTAGAATGTTGATTTGCAACTTGAGATGACACCAAGGAAACCGAAGCCTATAGATATGACCCACGATAGGCCTGTTATATCCATTTTTTTTTTTTGCTCGTTTATTGAGAAATCAATCATCAGAACATCATGTTAATATCGACAAATATAGTGCTCTTGTACACCCTACGTTGCTGCCGCTCTCGCTTGTGACCCACCGTGCGCTTGCCCACAACCTCACCGTTAACAGTCGTTCCTTTATCATGACTTGATTTTGTACAGTATATAAATTTAAAACATAATTTTAATTCTAATAATAGCTACTTTGGCCGAGTTGGTTAAGGCGCGGGACTCAAGACAGCTGTCTTGCCTTCGGTTGAGGGCCTAGGTTTCTCGTAGACATTGTCTGCGTGAGTTCGAATCTCACAGGTAGCAACACTCTCTGCCTTGAGAGAGTTTATACCGGCTTAGTGGTCTAGTCGTATGATTGTCGCTTCGTAAGTAATTCCTTGACTTCCTAACAAGCATCATCTCCTAACTGTACATAGGGGTTTCAAGCCCAGATACTGAGTATCGGAGATGTGACAGGTCCCGGGTTCAAATCCCGGCTGAGCCCTTTTTTTTCTAGGTTCCTGCGTTATCCTCTGGTCTGTCGAGAAATGACGAAGTCTGTCTTATTTTTGGTGGCTGCATGGTTGTTGATAGAACACAAATTCTCTCACCATGTCATGGTAACAAACATTATTTTGCGAAGAATACATGGTGACAATACAAGAACGAGGATCGCACTGTGAGAGTATAAACGCAATTGAATATTGTTCGTATATTGGCGTATCAAGATAGCTAGAAGGTGACAGCTCGACATCCAGTCAGTCCATCGTTTCTCACCGCCAGGCACATTCTGCCGCCCCACTATGAACTTGGAGCTCTGCTGCACCAAATGCCCAAATCCAATGCTCTTGCCCTTTGCTTGAATATCTCCATCACACCAAGAACTGTAAAATCGACCGCTCTACTCTCAACACGAACGTATTTTCGAGCGACCGAAGCAATAACGACAGACCGACGCGCTATTTTCTTGTGCATCCTCAATAATATAGCACAACGTAACATGGCGCCGAAGAACAAAGGCAAAGGCAAGGACGCGGGTGACTCGAAGGATGCAGGTGGTGCTTCTAAGGGTAAGCTCAAGCCAGCGACGAGTATAAATGTAAGGCATATCCTATGCGAGAAACACAGTAAGAAGGAGGAGGCATTGGAGAAGATACGGAATGGCGCGAAGTTTGATGAGGTTGCAAGGGAGATGAGTGAGGACAAGGCCAGGCAGGGTATGTTTCCCCTAGCTCAGACAATCATTTCTGCGCTTAAGAGTGGAAGGAGAAGATCGTCGGTCTATATATGGGAAGACGGCTAACACTCGACAGGCGGGTCATTAGGCTGGAAAGTACGTGGCAGTCTCATGTCTAGCTTTGAGGAAGTCGCATACAGTCTTGAACCAAGTACAACGAGTGCGCCAAAGATTGGGGAGGTTAAGACAAGTGAAGGGTATCATATCATAATGGTTGAAGGGAGGAAGTAGTGTGTACACACATATCCCAACAATATTGAATGTGCAACAACGGCAACAACGGCAACGTTTTGACGAGACGATACGATACGATAAGCGAACATGAAAGGCGAACGCGAATAATGTAAAGCATCAGTCGGGGCGACAATGAAGACATACAAATTCCCGAAGCTGTGGTACGCTATCATGCGTCTCACTAGTGGGAGATGTTGAATATGGAGAGTACATATCGTACTTTCGGTTGCATGATTGTTCCTTGGAGGCTCCCTCGAGCACACTTTTCCACAAACATGTGGAACTCTTAATGGCTTTCGTCGAAGAGGCTCATGCATCGAATACTTTCACAGCCGCATTGACCCCACATCGCCACCGCGTGTCTATTTACGGATCACGACCAATTTTACCTCCGTATTTAGGGCCTGTTCGGTGACCAGAATTTATGACCAGAAACTACACTCCAGAAGCAGGGGTGTGGGTGGGTTCCATTTTTGCGTAATGTATCAAGCTATCTCGTAATGTTGGTTATGAAACTGAAGGTGCTGTTCGCTGCACAGATTGTATTGGCGGGGTATCAATGATCATTGGCCACCTGCTTCCTCAAGCAGTTGCACATTATCGAGAGTTGACCCATTAATAACGCCGCTCTAGCATCCAGCACTGCAGAGGCTTGTTAGTACTATACCTCAGTGATTCCCATCATGGCCAGTAGACTCACTATTGTTGCTGTCTCCAGCACCGAGCCAACCACAACCTTCACTATCACCGCGGATGGTCTTGTTGACGGTGATGCGGACGCGCTCCAACGATACTTTGAAGCTCATCCAGATGCCCGGAGGTTAAGGATAAGCCTCTCAAACATGCAGAAGAGCTCCGCCAATTGTTTGACGGTGTCCTTGCAACTGGGGAAGATGCGACGAGCATCGAAGACCTGCTCAAGTTCAACTTGTCCAGTACCGACACTGGCGACACAGTTGGGGTGACGGAGTCGATTGAGGGATTCTCATCAGTGCGACTGATGAGTTCGATACCAGGAAAGCGTACGGCAGGCACATCAGATCATGGAGCTCATAAGAAGCGAGGTACCGTGACCGATCGGCTCACTAAAGGTCTGCAGAATATAGCTTCTCAGATGGAAGCAATGGTAGCCGTTATGGAGACAGATCACTAGAAGCAGGCTGTGCAGCTGCTTTTGCAATCTTTTAGCAAACTTCATCCATTGTTGTTGTTCGAGGTGGTGTCGATGCTTGACACAGACTTTGTTGCGAAATCATTCATTCTCTTTCAGCCAGAATTGCGTAAAGTATGGGTCAAGCAACAGCTCTTAAAGCGTAGCAGCACTTTACAGCTTGTTGACTATGATGGAAAGTCGTTTGAGAGTGTAATGGAAAGTTTGATATGGTCTGGAGACGGTGACTTAGGGCAGAGGGAGATCAACATACTACATGGGGAGGATGCAAGTGTCTACACGCCTGATTAATAAGGGGTTCTCACCCAATTGGATACGGGGGCTCGGTATGGTAGCTGTTGCGTTCTGCTGCACAAACAAGAGATCTTTCAATGGCTCAAAAACAGTTATTGCTGCGTATTTCTGCCGATTGAACAAACTGAGCTGTTGCATGGCTAAAATTACTTATACGCTTCAATTCTGGCACCAAATCTTAGGCCTATCTAGGAATTTGGGGGAGCCCACGTCCTGAAATCAGCGTAAGCTCATACAATGTCGTTGTCACCCTGAGACGCTCTACCTGTTGCTTGGCACCAAGCATCCCACATCTCCTCCACTATTCGCTCTCTCCTGGCATCCATATTAGCTGCTGCAGCAAGATTTTCGTTATTCTCAATCTCTCTTTCCACATTCTCAGGGTGTTCATTTTCATATGGCCCCATGACGTTTGCATCCGCCTCTACATCCACCATCGATTGGTGCAAGGTGATGAGATTGTGAATGGCACACAAGGCATACACCAGCTTTACCCGTGTTGCAATATCGAACTCGTGTGGCCTGTCAAAAATACGAAAGCGTCGCTTGAAAACTCCGAATGTACGCTCTATGTTGAGAAGGTGTTTATACCAATCAACGCTGGGATAGAGTGCGGTATCACTTTTTGTCTTAACACTCTACAACGTTGCGCAAGCTTGAATGCCGCATGTTAAATAACTCTTGCTTAGACTCTGGTAATTTCCCTGCCATACCAATTTCTCGTAAATGGTAGCGTATATCTCTATATGGTGAGAGGCATATATGATTATTGGCGTACCCAGCCTCTGCCAAATAGTATTTATCCATTGGAGCATTAAAGCACATGCTTACAGCGTCACTAAGCACACGCCCACCGTAGGCAGTACCTTCCCGACCAGCCAATACGTAAGTAAAGTTCATTTTAAAGTCAACTACCGCTAACACATTTTGCGATAGATCACTAAGTCGATTCCGAAAACGAGCTCGTTGATCCGCAGGAACATTCATGAGTATATGAGTGCCGTCGAGCGCTTCCACGGCGTCTTTGAAGAACGGTCACCGTCGTGGATCGTCACGTACTTGGCTGGAAACTTCTGATGATGCGAGCTTTACAAGGTCCGGATAGAGGCGTAAAACGGGGTGTAGAACCTCATGGAAGGTCCTCCAATATTGTAAGCATTTCCTGTACAAATTTAGAGGCTGGCTGATAACCTACGAATTTATCGTTGCGAGCGATCTCCCACACCTGTAACGAGTATTCCGCCAGCTAGCTCCTTGGCCACATATATACAAGAAGATAAGTACTTTCTCTTCAACAGTCAATTGGCCACCGCTGACGTATTTTTGCAACTTCAGCCCCCGCACAAGATCGCCAAAAGTGTCACCCCGAAGCTGGGTTTCAACGAACAGCTGTTGCTCGTCGTTGAAACAGTCCCGCACCCATCGACGTCCCTTCCGACGTCCGAATCGCGGGAATTTACGCCTGTTGGCTCATGGAAATGTTCTAGTTCCTGGACAACAACAACAGAGGACGATGCAATGACGCCCGTAAACACAGCTGCGAGTATGTTGAGGTCTCGTTGAGGCATTAGACCCGATCACGTGGCAAGATGAAGTTTTCTGCGCCTCAAGAGGTGCAGAAAGATATGAAGGTATCAGAAGGTCCTAATCGGGTAAAGACGTGGAAAATTGAGCTAGTAGGGATAAAGAACGCTTAGTTAGCACTAAGAATATGACATCGTCAGAATACCCCTCAATACCTCCGTAATACCGAACAGTACCACCAGTTTCAGAACGCCTTCTGAAATGGCGCCTAATCCGGCCGATTTTGGTCAGAATATCTGGTTACCGAACAGACCCTTAGGTTTTTCAGTTCTACGCCAACACGAAAGAAGAGTGCAATTCAACGACTGTCCGTGTACTATGTGGCCCGGTCACTACATGGCCTACAACCCATGGCACATCAACGTCCTGAAACACCAGGTGTCATCCTGAATTTCCTCCCTGTCATTGGCTCCACATAAGACATCCTTGTGCAATTCGGACTACAACTTCCGCACAGAGGTCTTGGTGTAGAGGCCTACTGCTGGCTTCTCAATCTAAGTACATTATGCTATCTAGTGAAGTACAAGTATTTAATATCCTTTGACACCTCCGTCAAAAATTACATTCGTTTCATCGCTTCTACGAATTCAACTGTTCCCTCTTTCGCATTCACTTTTGCTACTGTCACTCACTTAGCATAGCGATGAAGGTTTCTACGCTTGCTGTGGCCCAAGTTGGCCTGCTCAATGTGCTACCTGCAACGGCCGAGTATATATGGCCGAGTAGATATGACAGGATGGAAGACTTGCTGGTTTTGCAAGGCGGTTATATTCGCGAGGGCTTCATTGATGGTTCGTAATCACGTAACTCAAGACTCCAGTTTGACCTTCTGACTGACGCCCGCCAGGCATATCACCGTGTACGCGTAACCCTAACGCGCCTGGACGCCAGACAGCTGCAGAGTGGATTCGAACTGCTTTTCATGATATGGCGACGTTCGACAAAGCCACGGGTGTTGGCGGCTTAGATGCTTCGATCCAGTTTGAGACAGACCGTGCTGAGAATGCCGGCGATGCTTTCAATGCCACCTTTGACTTCATCAATAATTACTACAGCATTCGCACTGCTGCTGCTGATCTTATCGCCCTCTCAACGGTTCTTGCCGTGGGTAACTGTGGCGGGCCAAAAATTCCGCTGCGTGTTGGTCGTGTCGATGCAACAGAAGGTGGCCCCCTGGGCGTGCCAGAGCCGCAGCAAGATCTTGATACTCATAAAAAAATATTCGCTAAATCAGGCTTTAATATTGGTGCGGAAACTTCTCACTTATAAATACAGTGCCTTCTGCTAACCAAGACTCAGAGGACATGATTGCTATGGTAGCCTGTGGCCACACAATGGGAGGAGTGCATGGTAAGACTTTTCCAGAGATCACAGAGAATAACACAGAGACGAATGTCGTACACTTCGACTCCAGCGACTCCACGTTCGATGGCAAGGTTGCGATAGAGTATCTTGATGGCACCACTCAGAATCCTCTCGTGGTTTCTCATAACGACACTCTGAATTCCGACAAGCGCATCTTTGCTGCCGACAAAAACGCTACTATGAAGGCTCTTGCCGACCCGAAGTCCTTTCAGTCAATGTGCTCCGACATTTTTGCTCGAATGCTCGATACTGTCCCGTCAAGCGTTACTCTTACCGAACCCCTTGAGCCTATCCCGCTCAAACCTTACATCACATCCTTCTCCCTTAAAAATGCTAGCCATGTCACCCTTACCGGCCGCATCCGTCTCCTTACCACATATGACAAGTACGAAGACGAGCGCATTACGCTCACATATACACCACGTTTTGCTCCGACTGCCAACACAACACTGAACACCACTATCCTCACTCAACCAGCAAACTTCAAACTTGGCACCTCGAATGGAATCTTTGGTGAGTTCTTTAAGTGGCACGAATTCTCCATCGCGCTGCCAGCAGATACGTCGATCAAGAGCTTCAATGCTACCGTAACCCGCGTCTCCACCGGCGAGCAAGTCCTCTATAATAATGCTGGCCGTGGATACCCTCTCGATGACACCATTCTTTACCAAGACGCCCAGTCCTGTCGTGTTGGGGATGACACCACACTTGTCGCTGCCGTGCGCAAGAGCGTTGTCGCTACTGGCGAACCTGTAGTAGCGAGTATGGCGCGTAAAGTCCATAGAATTGGCACAAAAGTTCCGGCATTCCAAATTGAGGAGTGGAATGGGGAAATCGGTAAGGAGATTGGTGAGTGGGTGTTGGTAACCATTAAAGGCGTACAGCAGCCGGAGAGCTATACGACGCACTTTGATCTTGTAGCGGGCGAGAGTAGAGTGGAGTATTTAGAAACAAATGCGCTAGGTCAACAGGAGTGCAAGGATTTATAATCTTGTAATATCTAATATTTGATGATTGCTCTATGAGTACACTGCCTTTGTGAGTCGAGACTTTAACTTCTAGTACTCTCATCTAACGCTCCTTCTTAGACCGCAAAGTCAATCCATAGACATGACTGTTTACAATCAAGCAGATGCTGACTAACTTCCGTGTATAAATTCGAATATATAGTGTCTCAGGACAGTGTTTCATTGACACATACATAGTGTGTCAAAGGCAAAGCATACCTTCACTTATTGAGACACCATGGACGTCTCACATCAAAAAGCGAGTAACTTCATCAGTAAGTGAGCCCGAGGTGAAACCTTGAGAAATAATGACTGCGGGCGATGGGATGCGCTACTTAATGAACACACTAGTTTGCTTTGCTTTGCATCCATAGAATTTACCGGCATATAATCCTTCTGTTCCACATCATGGCCAAGAATGCGACAGACGAATTGTGTCCTGATCAGACCTTGTCGGTATATCCACCCGTGAAGTGAGAAGGTATATTGGATACTGTTAACCGACTACCTGTAGATGTCGCGGAGCGCTAGTCTACGGTGCGCAAAGGCATGGGTTGAGATAAGAGTGAAGGATGTATGGATCAAGAGAGTATATTGAATTGAGCTATACCATGAATCCCCTACGTGGCAAGGGCTATCAGCGACCTCTAGGTCATCTACTAGCTTGCCGGTCGTAGATTCAGATTCTTGGGTTTGTCCTCTCAATGTTGGCTGTGGCTGTATCTTTATGCACTTTAACGTTACCGCAAGCTCGTTCCACACGATATCCAACCCGGCCAAAAAGTGACACGTCTTATCGTACTGTTGTCACAGTACGATCGACAGTTATACCAACAGTAATAGATGCTAGCGACAACGTTTCTACGGCTGAACACAGTACATCTCGATGGTATTGAGACAACGTGGCTCACTCAATGGACGTGCAAGTTATCCTTTGCGGAATGAGATCTTATACCTAAATATCAAAGCCGGTCTGCCTATGCGCTACGACAAACCGTAGGAAGGTCCGATTTGCGTAGATTAGCAGAACCGTGCCACCCACTGTTGAGTAGCATTACGCTGCCCGACCCGGCCACCTCTGGCTGCCTTGGACAGAATACCAATAGGATAGTTTCCTTACTCCCATCTCTCCAGGAGACCACTTACGGCCTCTAGCTCCCTTTCTATTACTCGAATATGCTGCTGACTTCTTGGAATAAATTGGACTTGAAACGGCTTCGGTCCGGCGATGAGCTTCTTTTCAAATGCTTCCGTGTCAATCTCTATCTTAGCTCCTGTGTTCTCATCAATTGCATGCTCAATACGGAAGGCCCAAAGCAACCGCGCCAGCATACGCCACTGCGTACGCTCAGCTAGGTTTATACCAGCGCATATGCGTCGGCCAGCGCCGTAGGTATAGTGGTCGCGGTTCTGATAGTTTGAGCTTGATGCATATTCCATCGCCAAACCTGGATGGTTGAGATAGCGATCAGGATTGTAGACTTCGGGGTTGTCGCATTGGGAATAGCTGAGAGCCCATGAAGGAATCATTACCGTGGCGTCTTTGGGCTAAAATTGTACTCAGTAGTCGTACTCTCATACAGGCTTATACATAACTAACGATTAGCATGCCCTCGTACCAGTTGTCTTCTGTGCAGCGATGAGGAATTCCTGTGGGAACTCTACAGCAATCTTATTAGAATTCATGATTATCATGTATGAAGCTCTGTCAGAGCATAACTTACACAGGTCGTATCCGTAAGCCTTCTTTCACGATGCAATTGATGTATGGTAAATCTCTGAAGTCGGCAAAGGTAGGCACCCTATCGACGCCGCAGAGAGCGTCTATTTCCTTCTGAGCCTTATCCTGGACCCACGGGTGCGTGGCAAGAAACATGATATTTGTCCGCATAGTGAGGGCGCTGGTCTCAGCGGCGGCTTGCATCAAAGTTCCGACAAAGTTCGCAAGCTTTGTTCCGTGGAATGTGGCATTAGATTTAGTGCTTTCATCATCGAGTAACTTGTCCATCAGTGAGTCTCGTTTGTCGCCCTGATTGCGTCTCACTTCGATAAGCTCTCGCGCTTTCGCCCATATTCCTGATGTTAGTCTGAATCCTGCCTCTGCACGAGCGGTCGAGCTGAGCCATCGCTTGGGTACCCATTTGAAGATAGGAAATTGCTCAGTCGGGAGATATGTGCCCGGACTTATCGCCGCGTTTAACTGTTCACTATGTTAAGCATTCGCTTCAGGCTATCAGAAGAACTTGGTCATACCGCCTCTACAGCCTCGTAAACGCCCTGCACTAGTTACTACGTTTATCATGGAAAATTACTGAAAGCTGACTCACTGTTGCCCAAAAATCATTATTAAATTTCGCACGCTGTCCAAATAGCGCAATAGAGGAGAATGACGCAGTAGCTCGGTCAATGTGTTTGCTGAAGTCTTTAGGGTTAACGAGTAAGTCATGCATTAGAGTAGTAACCCTGTTATTGAAATCAGCACTGCGATATCGCTTATATCTATTAAGGAGAAACCTCTTGTTACGCACTTGCGGGAGCAACTTCTGCATAATGGTAATACTTACTCTGCCTCCGAGATCTTTGCCAGGTCACCATCCAGTTTGGCAGGTGCGAAAAATCGTACTGTAATTTTACGTTGCATCCTCCAGCCGGCGTTTGTATCCATATTGGCAAAGTTTTCATCTTTTAAGGCGATATGATATTGCTCATCTTGTGGCCTTGCCGAATATATTGCGCTTCGTTTGTCTATCAGGTTATAGACCGCGCGTCTACTATTTAGCACTATCATTGTGCCTTTCCCAATTTTGAGAGAGAATACCTCTCCATACTGTTCACTCCAATCTTTGAACCTAGAAGTAGTTGGCTGACGATATATCTAAGCATCAAAAATTGGGTTCTGACCTTTTGTAGAGATCCTTATCAACAACAAGGTGGGCATTGCCAATGATGGGATAGGTTGGCGGGCCAGGAGGAAGATGCTTCTCGCGAGATCCAAAACGTGCGAGTTTAAAGATAATATAAATTCCACCCAGAGTAGAGAGAGCCCGGAAATAAGTGACGTTATCTGATAACATAGACATGACGCTTCGCTGTCCTCGATTAAGTAGAAATGGCAGGAAGTGAGTTGTTGTTTTCAATGCCAGTCAACTAGGCCCGGATTACCTGGGTATATATAGGGCAGTAGTCATGTGATATTCCAACAAACCAATCGTTACCATCAATGTGCGTGAAGCTCAGTAAGTGTATGGTGGGATGGGAGGAGGGGGAGGGGGGAGTGGGTCACACCTACAAGGGGGCAACATGTACGGACTACCCTCGCCCTGTTTACCACAGATGCCTTGGTGGTCAGACGATTGGATATTTCTTATCAACAGAGTTTTCAATAAACAAATGATGGACAGATTAACCACCCAATCAGTTCTGGCACGAGTTTCATGATGGTCTCGAGTAATCAATATGTAGTTCGTTGCTTGCTGACAAATCTGCCCACCACAGCCAGCGTTGACAATGACAGGACTAGGGTTGTTCCTCTAAGATGCCAATATACTGTAAGCTTTGCATTGTTACGAAATATGCAACAGCCAAAAACTCGGATACCGGCAGTTTTTCGGTGATGGCGCACGGAATTCCTTGGTCCTTGCTTTCGAGCTTCGGAGACGGAAAACACTATGTGACAAAGTGCAAGAACTTGCCAAACGAACTCTGAATTAGCTACGATCGTGATACTTGCGCATATGAAAACCAACGGCTGCAAAGCACGATCAATTCAGAGGGGTTTATTGTGCCAGCTCATCTTATTTCAACACCCGACTTTCCTTATTAGGTTTAGCCTTAATATACAAGATTTGTATGGTATCATGTACAATACGGAATATACAGGCTTTTTGGCTCGGGTACGGTACCCGGCACAATCCTAGACAGGACAGCTCATACCTGTTACCCCCTTGTAGTAACGGGCCGTGCCTAGTAGCGGGCCGACCCATTTGATCGATTGATTGATTTTCATTTAACGTCTATGGGAGTCTAAGACTATATAAGACGAGATGATCAACTCATCTAGTAAGAATGTGATGTTTCTAGGGGTGGTATTCAATGAGAGTACAAGAGATGTTGTGGATTGGTTCCCTGGATGGGCCGACCCATTTCAACACACGACATCTCAACTGGTATTGCAGAAAAATAGATACCAGTGTGCCTATTACACAGAGTTTTATTAGCAATTTTCACCCTGATGTTTTGAGTAGCCTGAGACACGCTGCAAAAGTGCGGGGCATCCTTCGGTCGACTCTTCAGGGTTAACTACATGGCAGCACAACGTGCATTGCCGTTAATTAAGGGTAGGTATATACGGCAGGGGCAATCGGCTATTTGGCAGGGCCCCCTAAATGGAAACCCCTGCCAAATAGCCGATTGCCCCTGCCGTATATACCTACTCTTAATTAACACGAACAGCGATCATATGACTCTTTTTGTCGGAATACTGATATATCACAACCATGCGGAGATGGAGCTAGCACCATTTGGGACTACAGCCACAAGGAATTAGTCTGTTCGCCGAACGCACGAGCCACCCCACCAACATCTGCCTTCCAACTTTACACCTACCCTAGCACCATGAATAATG